>JANVCC010000296.1:314904-601792 GCA_025345505.1 Todiramphus chloris collaris | reverse complement strand
ACATGGAGACGGCGGGAGCGGACAGGACCCGCCGCGGGGGAGAGGGGCCGGACCCCGGGGGGCTGGGCAGGGCTGGGCTGGACTGAGCTGAGCTGAGCGCGGCCAGGGGGACTCGGCGAGAGCCGGGCACTCGGCCCGGGAGAGGCGGCGGAGAAGGCGCGGGGAGAGCGGGAGAGCTGCATCTGCGGGAGTGGAGAAGAGGCGAGGCCGGAGGGGGAGCGAGCATGGGCTGCGCCCCGGCAGGGCTCCAGCCGCGGAGCTGGGCGGTGGGATGCAGAGAGCAGCGAGTTGAGCCCGCTCCAGCCCCAGCCGCGCGGGGGGACGATCGGCCGCCCCCTGCCAAGGCTCGGCCTTGGGGTGCCCGGGTTCCCCCCGAAGTTGGAGCAGGCAAAGTGCCGCCGGGGGAAGCGGCATCCCCCGGGGCACAGAACGGCTGCCCCGGCGGAGAGGGGAGGAACCGCAGCGCCCACGGTCAGGGAGAGGGGAGGAGGGCAACCCGGATTTCCCCCCGCTCCCGGCCCGGCCGTCGGGGAAGCACCGGCCCCGCTCCCCGATCCCGACGGAGGAGCCGCGGGACGCGCCGGCCCCGTCCGCCTGCGAGTGCCTCCGGCCGGGGAAGTTTGCGGAGGCTCCGTGCGCCCCGAAGGGATGCGGAGGTGCGATTGCCGGAGTGTGGTGGGGCCACCCCGTAGCGCCCCTCCCTCAGTGTCTCCCCTGCTTCGTTTCCTTGAGCCAGAGCCTGGTAAGAGCCGGGGGTGCAGGAGGAGACCCCCACATCGGCTCGCCCCGCCGGGGGAGAGGCCGGGCTGGCATAGCCGGATCCTCTGGCTGAAAATAGCCCTTTTCCATCAGCTTTGGCAGCCCTGGCGACAGTCTTTGCTTCCCGGCTCCCGGTGTGGGGGGCTGCGGCTGCTGTTGAAGCCGCTCCGCTGCACGGTCGTGTCTCGGCCGTTGGTAGTCGCTCCGGGTGAAGCCCCCGAAATAAAGACCTACAGCTGGAGGAACACATGCTCTCACGCTGCAGGTTCAGGCCACTTGGAGAAGCATGTGCCACCCAGGTGTGTTTGCTGGAAACCCAGCCCACGGGATGCAATTATTTCAACCCATTGTAGGAGCTCTGCTGCTGTCCAGGCTGCTGGTGAGGGGAGCGTTTGGTGTGCAGAGCCTCTTGCTGCACGGAGTCTCTTCCCCTGTGTGCCATCTCCAAATTGCTTCCTGTTCCCGTTAGTGACAGAAATAGAATGGTTTTTGTTTGGTTTGGTTTTGGTTTGGTATTGGTATGTTTGGGGGTTTTTTTTTTTCCTATTTTGGAGGGCACTCTGGCTGATTTATTTGTGATGATGAAAGGAAGCATCCAAGCTCTGATCCACATGGCACACCACCTCCTTTAGAGAGTTTGTATTGTTTTAAAATCTGAAATGGCCAATTTATTCTTGTTTGGGAAACACCCTGGGAGCAGGTTGCAGTGATGGCTTCTGCGGGCCCTTAGGGGATATTGATATTTCAGCATCCATTTGCTCTGTGCTGCGCTGTAGCCCGGTGCACAGGTTACCCGTTGATTTGAGCCCAGCAGCTGTGTGTTTGTGCACAGACTTCCGGTGCCAGGCTGGTTGTGCGAGCTGCTTGTGTACTGTGATGGTGTAGGACAGCTGTTGGCTGTGCACAATGTTGTCCAGGTGATGGGTGTGGTACAGGCACCCAGGATGGCCTCTCCCCGCTGTTCACCATCCAGCTGCAGCACAGCACTTTACACTGTGACATCCCCGGCTGCTACCGGCATCATGTGAAACAACACAGAAGATAATGAAATATAAAAACTGTGTTACAACGGCTTTATTTATAGAACAAGGCTTTGAGGGGGTTGGATTTTATTATTTTTTTTTTCCCCTGCAGTTTATGAATTGCTCCTATGTGAGGCTGGGTGGCCTCGATTGCTGGTGGGTGTGACTGTCAAGTCCTTATGAACCTTGGGAGATTATGTTGAGATGAGTGACCATCCTACTGGATCTGGACTATGTTTCCCTCCGTGGGCTGCCAGGATACTTTGAGCGCCTTGCACACCAGAAATAGCCACCAGGGGCAGTTCGACAGGCAGAGCTTTCTCCTGGTGTTCTCAGCACTTATTGCCTGATTAACACTATTTATTTATACTGAAAGAGGTCTTTCCATGATTATTCTTTTATAAATTTAAACAAGCAAACAAAAAATCTGTAATATGAGAACCTACACCAACCTCAGAGAGTATTTATTCACTGATGTGAAAGCAGCTCTTTCTTTTTCTTGAGAGGAAGCACCATTCGTTAGTGTATCGTTTTAGATTTCCTTTCTGTATAATGTTCATTTTGTATCGAGGGGCTGCAGCGTTTCCTGGGCTTGGTCCTCCCTTCCCCAGCAGGCAGCACATACCTCAGACCTATATCCTGTGGAACCATCAAAGGATGTGTTTCAAAAGGTTTTCTAAAGAGGAATATCGGGCACAAAGGTGGAGGTGCTGTTGCACTGCTCCATGCCTGGGCGTTGTACCGGTGCAGGTATTGTCTTGTTCCTGCTGGTCCTGTGATGTTTTCCCCACTAAGAGTCCTAGAGAAAGATGGTCCAGAAAATAAGTTAATTAGAAGCGGCGAGAAAGCTGCCGCTGCTCTCTCCACTGCTGTGGCTTGTGGGCAGCACGTGCCCGTGCGGCTCACCACCAGCATGGGGAGCATGGCAGTCCTGTCTTAACAAGCCAGGTCTTTCATTAATTACCTCCATGCTGTGTTTGGATGCTCTGGGCTTCGCTTTAGTGAAAACCTTCTGGGAGCCTGTGAGGTTTGTAAGTGCGAGAGAGGTGGTGGTATGAAGGAGCAAGGGGAGGAAGGGGACAGTTTACTCCACAACTGCGGTGCCTCCTGCTTTTGTCTGCTGCCTGCCCTATCAGGGGGTTGGAAGGAGGACAGGAGAATGGTTGTCTATCTGTACTCTTGGCCTGGTGGATCACCATGGAATTGGAAGCTGGCAGGGGATGTGGGGGTGCACAAGTCACATCCCCACAAATGTCTTGATAGCTCCTTGACAATCAGTGTGCTAGTAATTATAGAATCATAGAATGATTTGTGCTGGAAGGGACCTTAAGGATCATCTTGTTCCAAGACCCCTACCATGGCCAGGGACACCTCCCGATAGACCAGGTTGCTCCAGTCCCCATTCAATCTGCCCTTGAACACTTTCAGTGGTGGAGCATACACAACTTCCCTGGGCAACCTGTTGCAGTGTCTCACCACTCTCACAGCGAACAACCTCTTCCTTGCATCTAATCTAAATTTCCCTTCTTGCAGTCTGACACAGTTACCCCTTGTCCTATCACTACAGCCCCTGATAAATGGTCTGTCCTCAGCTTTCCTGTATCTCTCCTTTAAGCACTAAAAGGCCACAATAAGGTCTCCCTGGAGCCTTCTCTTCTCCAGGTTGAACAACCCCAACTGTCCCAGCCTGTCCTCATAGGGGAGGTGCTCCAGCCCCTTGATCATCTTCATGGCCTTCTCTGGACATGCTTGAGCAGTTCTGTTTCTTTCTTAGGCTTCATGAAGGCCTTGTGCCTATGTAATCTTCTTCTAAAATGAACAAGGACTTTGTCCATTAATTCTTTCAAAGGAATAAGCAAAATCTGCACAATCCAGCAGCACCTCTTGAGAATTTCACACCTTCAGCTCGGAAGTGGCAAGGGAGACTGAGATGGGGGTGGAGAAGGGAAAGGGTGCTCCAGAGGCCAGTTCTCAGGTACGCTGCTATGCACCCTGTGTGCACAGTGACACTGGCAGTGGAGAGCTGCTGCCTACCCTGGGAAGTGCAGTGTCTTCCTTCCCTTCTCATCCTCCTGAGCCTTGAGGGAGAGGGAAAATCAGTTGAGCCAGAGCCTCAGCACGAAGCAGGACAAGGAAGACGCAAAGGGCTGAGCTCTGATCTCTGCTCTGAGCCTGCATGGGGCTGCTGTGCAGTTGCTCCAGCAGCTCAGCCCTGCCGTGCTGCAGGGTGCATCTTGGTGGAGAGGCTGAAGCTGCATCCCAGTGCAGGATTCACCCTGCACATCCAGCTGGAGGCAGAAATGAAGGAAGAGAAAGGAGTCGGTCTAATTAGGAGTGCATTCTCTTCCCCTTGGATTTGCAGTGCTTGCTGCTGCTGTCACCTTCATTAAGACATATCTCCGAGTGCCAAGCTTCTCTTTTGATGTTCCAAAAGAGGTGGGTTTTGTTTGGTTTGTTGGTTTTGTTTTTTTTTTTTTTTATATACAGGAGGCATGCACACAGTGGAATAGGAGTATCCTGTACCACTGCAAAGGGGTGTCATAAGAGGTGGCATCACAGTATGGTGCCTGCAAGGGTTGGGAATTGCACTAGAGCTTCTCCTTCCTGGCCATGTGGAAAGCTTTGTGCTATGTCCTAGAGCCAGATGGATCCATCTGGGATTCGTGAGTAACAGGGTTTCAGGGCTTCTCCATCACAGATGCACACAGAGGTGTGGAAGGGAGGAGAGAGGCTTGTGATCTACAAAGCCTGGCCTCACCTCCCCTTTCATGCTTCTGGTTGCAACTCTTGGAGGTTTCCAGAGGCTGAGGGAAAAGGAAACAATTGTACTGAAAAGTCATGATCAGCTGAAAGAAGCAAAGGGTGGTTCCTTCCATGTTTGCATAGAGACGCCAAAGCAGTTTGCACAGAAACTGTTTGCTAAAACATGCAACCTCACCTCAGTATGGTGGTGAGTGTCCTATTACGGTTCGTGCTGGTGTCTCATCATGTCTTGGGGGACACAGAGCAGCACACGTTTTGGGTGGCTGATTATTTGTTGGTGTCCAATGATGGTATGTCGACTCAGAGCAGAGTGATGTCAAAGTGACGCAGATACTGCCTACGGTGTGTGTGCAGCACGTGCGAAAGGCCCTGCCTGTATGTATGGCAGAACACATCTGCATGTGGTCTTGTCCAGACTCTGTCCATATTTACTTTGCTTTTAGAGAGGTCCTAGAAGTCAGAGCTTCTGGAGTTTGGTCTTGGCCCTGCTTCTGAATTCTTTGTATCCTTGATGAGGTCAATGAGTCTTTCTGTGATTTAGTTTTCAGCTTTTCCAGCTCAAATGCTGGGAGAGTGATGCTGAGTTATCTCCCATGGGATGCAGAATATGCTTAAAGGTCAGTCCAGAGATAAAATGTGGAGGTCTGTGCAATTGCCCATCACTTCTTTAGCAGTGACACAGTGTCAGGTGACAAGACCGATGATATTCTCCTTGGGGGTGTTGCTGCATCAACAGCAGCAGGTTTGTTTCTCTGGTTTGACCCATCTTCCTCACAACCTTTGCATTGTAGCTTGGGGCTGATCAATAGCACCTGCAGATTTTACAGCATTTGTTATCCCTGTCAAGTCTCAGCTCCTGGAATCAGGGGATTATAAAGGTACTTGAGTTTTATATTGTAGCCTTCCTAGTTGTCAAAAAAACCCCAACAAACAAACAAACAAACAAACAGCAGCATTACACAAGCATGTGCAAAACATTGAGGAAGTTGGAAACAAGAAAGTAGTCCAGTGCTGTGATTTTTAGTACAGTTTCTTGGTAGCTCAGTAGTATGATGCATCAGCTTGATGACTGGCAAGTAGTGGTCTGCAACCCTTCTCTTGTAGCCAGCCAGCAGTGGTAGGGTCCTCTCTGCAGGGGTCAGGCAAGGACAGGGTTACAGAATATTTGCTTTCGCAAAATCAGAGAATAGTTTGGCAGAGATATCTGGAGATATCTAATCAACCTCCTGCTCAAAGCACAGCTGATTTCAAAGCTAGATCAGGTTGCTCAGGGGCTTGTCCTGTCAAGGATGAATGTCATCTCCAAGAATGGAGGCATCTTCTCTTCCTCCATAGCTCAGACTTCTTGGCCTGTCTGGCCAAGGCTGCTCAAGCTCTTTGTCATCTAGCCTGGCACAGGAACACATGTGGCCCACGTCTCTTTGGCATGGTCTGGGTACCTCTTGTCTGTCCCTAGGCATGGCAGCGATGGAGCAGGAGTGATGGTGCTCATAGTGCCTGGGTCCATGTGTGGTGACAGTAAGTGGTTGTTCCTGTGAGTTCAGGAGCAGGCGTAGAGGGAGATACCGAGGAGGACCTTAGAGAGGGAGTCACAGTCAGGTCCCTATCAGGGACACTCAGGAAGGCAGCAGATGCTTCCGGACATTTCTGTCTTGCTCCTGTGTGTTCACTTTTCTGAGTGCATTTGTTGATGAAACCCTTGGATGTATTTTCCCTGTGCTGGTTACAGCTCTCCCAGCAGGGTGTCCCACATCAGTATTAGTTAAAACAGAGTCACCCAGAAACTCTTTAGTTCTCAAACACACCTTGTGCTGGAAGCCTTTCTTGGACACTGTGCAGGACCTTTCTGAGGACATGGTTTAGCATGGCCAAATCCCAGAATCCTGTAGGTGCTGGTGGGAAGGACCCTCTGGAGGGTCCAGACTCCTACCCTGAGTAGGCTGTTGCTAATGTCAGATCAGGTCTGCTGTGTCTTTTTCTAGCCAAGCTTTGTAAATCTCCAGTGATGGAGACTTTCTGGCCTTTCCTAGCACTGGAGCTGCTGTAGAATTCTTTTCCTGGTGTCTGAAGTGAACGTCCCAAACTGCAGTTCTTGGCCGTGGCTCCTTGCTGTGTCATCTGGCCTCACAAAGGTGTATTTGGCTTCATCATCCTTATAACTGCCTTTGACTAGCTGTAGGCTGCAATTAGATTGCCCCTTCACCTCCTCTTTGACAGACCCAACCATCCTAACTCCCTCTCTACCTGACCTTGTAGGACGTATGCTGTAGGGTTCTGACCATCTATCATACCCTCCACCAGACCTTTTTGGTTTCCCTGTGTTCATTTTGGACTCAGGGAAATACAGCTGGACACTGTGTTCAAGGTGCAGCCTCCCCAGTCCTGAGCAGAGAGGGACAACCACTTCCTCCATTCTGCTGTCCACACTCCTCTTAGCACAGCCCAGGATGTAGTTGCCATATTAATAGTAAGAGAAACTGTTTGTCTATATTCATCTTGGTGTCCACCATAGCTTAGCTCCTAGGTGGCTTACAGCAGACTGCTGCTCAGTTTTCAGGCTGGTATTGATGCATGGGGTTATTCTTCTCCAGGTGTAGAACTTTATGCTCTTATTCTACCAAGTGAGTAATTCTAAATACCTTTCCTCTTTCACTCATGCAAAAAGCTTTGGACATTTAGGTAAATAGATACTTACCTGCATGTGAATGTGTTTCTTTACTGTACTGAAGTATTATTTAGCAGTGAGTCAGAAACATCTGTAGAAGTCCAAGGTTTCCATCCTGCACTTGGCTTCTCCAAATCACCCTGTTGGATGGTTGTTCCCTGTTCTGTTCCCTAAGTTCAGTCCAGACAGATAAGGAGAAGCTAAGCCTTGACATGGGTTACCTTCTTCCTTCTACCGCCAGCATTCTTAGGTCATCAAAGTCGTTTTGCCAAATGATACTTCTGCTGCTGCTTACTTCCTGGAGTTGACTCAGGAAAAACTTTCCTGTCCTGCATTTCTGTGCTTTACCCAAGGAGGTCTCCATGAAGGACTGGAGAGTATTGTCAACTATTCTTTGGTTCCTGTCCACACCTACAATTCTGCATGGAGATGAAGAAAAAAGGCCCAGAGAAAGCAAATGCAAATACACCAGTAGAATGAGGTTCACCCCCTGGATGGGAGTTTCCAGCCATCTCGTGGGAGATCGGCACCGTCCCTCAGATAGCTCTCAGAATCTTGTTGCCTTTTCCTTTTATCTCTCTGCGTTGCACCTTCCGCTGGAAACAATGGAATGGTTGCCTTCAGATTTGATGCTTTCTTTTCTTCCCTGAGCGCACAGGATAATTATAGTGCCTTGCGTGGACTTGTACTAATTGATCAGTTATTAGTGATAATTACAATTTACATGATGGTCTAGGAACAAGGGGCACTTCTCTGGTGGAAGTGATGCTCTAAAATAACAGTTCAGAATTGCTTACTGATGTGTCTGCTCATTGGGGAAATGGGTTAACTTTCTCTTTTTTGTGTGTGTGTGTGTTAAGAACAAATCTTTTGCAAGAACCATCTGTCTGCTAAATTCTTCTCCCGAAGCTGTGCAGTTTGCTGGGAGTTCATTTGCGTCTTTAGCTACTAAAGAGAAAGTAAAAGTGACTGATTAGTCTAAGGCTGGGACCATTCACATCAAAGTGACAGATTTTGTGAGCTGGATTTGGGAAAGTGTTTAAAACTGGTGTGCTTTCATTAAATTTTGAAGACTGTGGGCAGAACTATGCTCTTGGCGCTCCAGCGTGGCTCTCGACTCTGCACCTTGCGTCATTATGTCAGAGTGAATTGTGTGGCTGTTAAAATTTGTGTGTGCTTGTTTGATGACTTTAAATATTGATTTTAATTGTGCATCTTTCTTAAGGCTGTGAGAGATGATCGGAGCCACGTACGATACCCCGTGTGCGTAACGCGGCAGCGTGCGCGGGGAAGAGATGCGAACTCAGTCTGACTCTTAAGCAGAAGGGAGGGAGAGGCAAGGAAAAAAATCTTTGGGGGCCCCAAATTCAGTTTTTCTTGCTTTCAGGCACCACAGGGGGTTTCGTCAGAGACCTGCCATCACCTGCCAGCAAGTCGGGATTTCAGAAGCCTTTTTTGAGTGCTGGTGTCAGGCTGTGAAGGCTACGTACCCCCCTCTGACAAAAGGCATCTTTTGAAATCCGGAGAGCAAATACCGAGTTCGTTAAGGTTGTATTTGTCTCTACAGAGAAGAACAATCACCTGAAAGCCACTGGGACCCTTTAGGACATGCACATCTCCATGGCATCAGCATGTTTTGAGGGGCGGTGGGAAGTTGCAGCACGAGCAGCTGGGGAGCAAACCCCTCTCCCTGGGCACAAGTCCCTTCCCAAGCGCGGGTGTCCAGCGTGGATCTGACTGTGATTAATGCTTCCCATGCCCATGCAGACATGGTTAGCGGTGGCTTTACACTAGAGGGCTGTCTGTCCCTTTCCCTTCAGAGGAAAGGCATGAGCCTGTGCGCTGGGAACGTTCTCCTCGTTCACAGCATCCACACAATTTGACAGCCACCCGTTCTGTCAGGTGGGTAATGCAATGCAGGCTTCTATTTACTGCTCACCGCCTCGCTTCGTGCTGCACAAGAACATCCGTGTTCTGGTCTGGAGGGCACTTTGGAGCTGCTTGTCTCAGGTAAAGTGAGGCCTCTCTGGTTTTACTGCCAGGCACTCTGTCCTCCTGCACAGCTCAGCAGCCTTTTTGTAAGAGCCAGCAGCCTTCACACCAGCGGTAGCATTCCCCTCCTGTTTGTTCAGGCCACGTTTGCTGTCAGGAGTAACAGCACCGAGTGTTAGCATGGGGGCTTGCTCTGGGTTTCCAGGAGTGTGGCATTTCCTGCTGCTGCCCTGAACGTTTGTGTGCCCAGTTTGGAAAGCTGTGGTGGGCACCCAGGCAGGAGGTGCTTTGGAAATGGCTACCCTGGGAGCGGGTGGAAGGTCTTCAGTGTCCGAGGGCTGAAAGAGATTTGTCAGCTTTCATTCATTATGTAAGGTGGGATGGGTTCCTCTGGCTCTTCTGCTAACAGCAGGGCTGGGACCAATGTGGGAACCTTGGCCACCACCAAGGCCAATTGCTTCGGGTCATAGAATCATAGAATCACCAAGGGTGGTAAAGACCTTTAAGATTGTTGAGTCCAAGCATTAACCCTACTCTACCAAGTCCACCACTAAGCCATATCCCCAAGCACCACATCTGTACAGCTTTTAAACCCCTCCAGGGATGGTGACTCGACCACCTCCCTGGGCAATCTGTTCCACTGCCTGACAACCCTTTCAGTGAAAAAAAATTTTCCTGCTGTCCAGTTTAAACCTCCCCTGGTGCATCTTGAGGCCATTGCCTCTTCTTCTGTCACTAGTTACTTGTGAGAAGAGACCAGCGCCTGCCTCTCTGCAACCTCGTGTCAGGGAGTTGTAGAGAGCAAGGAGGTCTTCAGACTAAACAGCCCCAGTTCCCTCAGCTGCTCCTCAGAGGACTTGTTCTCCAGGGCCTTCACCAGCTTAGCTGCTCTTCTCTGGACCCGCTCCAGCACCTTGATGTCTGTCTTGTATTGAGGTGCCCAAAACTCAGCACAGTACTTGAGGTGTGGCCTCACCAATATCAACTACAGAGGGACACCTCCCTGGTCCTGCTGGCCACACTATTCCTAATAGGAGCCAGGATGCCATTGGCCTTCTTGGCCACCTGGGCACACTGCTGGCTCATATTCAGCTGCTTGTCCATCCACACCCCCAGGTCCCTGTCTTCCAGACAGCTTTCCAGATGCTCTTCCCCCAGCCTGTAGTGTTACAGGGGGTTATGGTGGCCCAAGTGCAGGACCCAGCACTTGGCCTCACTGAAGCTTGTACAGTTGACCTCGGTCCATTGATACAGTCTGCCCAAGTCCCTGTGTAGAGCCTCCAGACCCTCAAGCAGATGAGCACTCCCACCCAACTTGGTGTCATCTGCAAACTTACTGAGGGTGCTCTCAGTCTTCTCATCAAGGTAAAGACGTTAAACAGAAGTGGGTCCAGGCAGGAACTCATATCACAGGGTTTTTAATTCTATCCCCACTCACCTTCATCCAGACTCGTTTTAACTCGTGTGAAAACGAAACTAGCTGAGGTTTGCCTCTGCTTAACAAACTTGATTTGCATTCCAACCTTTCCTCAGAGTGGTACGCTGCCTCGAGAGATGCAACCATACACACGAGCCTCTCAGCGACTTCCAGGTGCATTGTGCCAGCTGCATTCAGGGCATTTGTTTCTGTTCCCAGATGCCTGTGCAGTTAACGTGTGGCTTGGTTTGGGCAGAAGTGGTGTTAACTGGGAGCAGCCACGTCCCTCTGCCTTTGCCAACAAGGGTCTGCTTCAGTGAGCTGGGCCGGAGGTGGGGGGGGATGCGGTGAGGTGACTGGGAGGCACTGGTGGGAGGGAGAGTGGTGCTGGGCACACTCTGGGGCAGTGTCGTGCACACACTGAAGTGCAGATGTTGGTTATTCAGCAGAAGCTGATTTATCAAGTCTGGGGACATTTGTCCTTCCCTCTTTTCTCAATTTGCAGCTAATATATCCTGAAGGGAGGAGAGAGTTAATAATGGTAACTACCGCAGCTCACAGTGCTGAGTGGCACCATTAATCACATGCATAGTGATGGATGGTGGGATGCTGCTCTGCCATGAGGAAGCTGGATGTGGAGGTGGTCTGTTGGACCTGCTATCCATCCGCCATCACCCCTGGGCTGGGACAGCAGCTGCTGCCAGATGTGAGGCAGGAGGAAGGATCAGCAGCGGCAGTGGGCTGAGATCTGCTGTCACCAGAACTCAGGGCAGGGATGTCCCTGTGCTGAACATCAGAGATGAGCCCACTGGCTGCTCAGCTGGCACCTGCTGCAAGCAGGCATTGCCTCGCTGTCTCTGCTTCTGGTCTGGTCACCTGCTGCAGGGGCTGGGATCTGCAAGCAGGCAGGAGGGCATAGCCTGACTTCTGGTGTCATGCATCTGCCTTGCCTTTTTGCTCTGACTCTGCTCCTCTGTCTAACATGCCTCTGCAGAGCTTGCTCTGGGTTCTCCTTGGAGCACATGAAGTTCTGCAGAGCAGCCCAGCTCTTCCCAGAGACCCACAGCAGTGCCTGAGCAGCGTGGGATTGTGGTGGGAGAAGGCAGCATGCTGGTGCTGCGTTTCCCAGCCCGTGGTGTGGGATGTTCCTTGTCCATGCCCCCAGCCTGGCTGGTGTGCAGGCCAGTTTGGGAAGTCCCCCCTGGGAGCTGCCCAGGCTGGGCTGGTGGCCTGCATTGCTCCACCCCAGCCACTGCTCCCAGCACATTCGCATTCCTCTGTGGAGACCAACAACTGCTGAATCCCTCCCCTCGCTTGGCTGGTTCAGTTTCAATCCACAAAATGAATTTTAGACGCTCTGGGTGAGACAGCAAAGGGATTCTGCCAGCCGAGCCTGTCTGGGCATTATGGGGGTGTCAGCTCTTGCAGGCTTTGTCGTGTCGTCTTTAAGCCTTAGCTGCTGACTTCATGCCATGAAGTGTGACTCCAGCCGGGGCTGGGAGGCAGAGCCTGGCCAAGGGCCTGTGGCTTGAACCTAAGGCTAGAAGAGGTAACATCTTTGGGGCTGATGTTACCCATGAGACGGATGAGCCATCTCTCCTGGTCTTGTAAGCAAGAGCTGGTTCTATCAGGACACAGTTTTTGCTGCTGGGGCACCGTCTGTGTTCCGAGGGAAATATGGTGTCTAGAAACCAGGCGGTGGTTATGGAAACGGCGTCTCCAAGTCAGCGAGAGCTATTCCAGTTTTCCCGAGGCTGCATCCTCTCCTGTGTGCAGCGGACGGTGGTCCTGAGCCCTGGGAAGAGGCTCTGTGTGGGGCTGGGGTCGCTGCCGGTGCCCGCTCGGGCTTCGCTTTCCTGCTCGACAAGTGTCGTTGGGTCTGAATAATGGGCCCTTTTTCTACCAGGTTGGAAGGGAGCACCGAGGGAGCAGCACAGCCAAAGAGAGACATTTATATGAGTGGCACAATAAATGAATCTGAGCTGCCTCCTGGGAACCAGCCCAAAAGAGACTGAGTTTACTTGGCCATGGCTTTTCAGTGGGAAATGCTCTTCTTTCGCTGTATTTATTCTTGGCTTTCCTAGGCTTACAATTAATCCAAAGCTTCTGGGTGGCCAGCTGGGCTGCAGGGACAGAGTCTTTTTCAAAGCAGTTTGCTTGGTCATTTCCTGAGGACCTTGGATTTATGAGGAGCTTGGGAGAGCTTGACCTAGGTCCACCTGGGGTAAGCGTGTGAGTTACTGCTGGTGGAGAAGTATCGGTGGCTGCAGCCTGCACAGGAAAGGGAGTGGAGAAGCCACTTGTCACTCTTCCATCACATGGACTGGGAATTTGCTCTCCCCTGGGAGAGGTGACAGACGGTATGTTGCTGCTGGGATCTGGCACGTGGGGAAGGGACCAACTGCGTGTGTCTGCGTGCGTGAGTTGGTGGCATGTTGGCACCGTGTGTGTAGCACGGGTGTTAGAGCTGGGCCTGCCCCTCTCCCAGGTGTGCCTGGCATGTTTTTATTGTCATGAGGATCCCCCAGCACAGACTTCGCCTGCTCCAGCCTTGCCACCTGTGTAGCATTATGTGGAATGTCTTGGGATTGTGCTGTGATGGATGGGCTGCAGGACTGGCAGGCACCTAGACAAGCTGTGCCGGGCTCCCCGAGACTCCCTGCACTGCACGGTCTCTGCCTGTCAGTGCTGGAGGGGGATCCCAACCCTCTGACGCATTCAGTGCCTGATTTTTGAGCTTGTTTTATTGGCAAACGCTGAGTGGGTGCCAGCCAACCCAGCTCTCTGCATGCTGTGGACTCATTTCTCTGCCTGCACCCTCTTCCCTCCTCTTGCTGCAGCTGAGATGGACCCTCTGGAAGTGTTTGAGCTGTGTTGGTTTCGGCTTGCTCCTTTCTTCCTAAAATGAAGGCTCCGCTGCTGCTCTTCTGAGCATGACTCCCTTGCTGTGCACATTTGTGCCCTGCTTCCTTATGAGCTTCCTGCTCATAAAGCCACCCCATAAGGCATGGGCTCAGCGGGGGGGAAACTGCTGATGTCGAAACTCCTAAAAAGCCTGGAGACGAGTTTGGGGTTTGCTTTGCTTGCTTTGTGCTGGTGGGAGACAGGCGTAGTTGAGCATCTGCTGCTGTCTGCTGCAATGCAGACAACGTATGGGCCAGTGAGTAGAGCACGGGGTCTCCTGGCTAGGGCACGAGGTCCAGCTCTGCTGGTGACCTGCTGTCAGGCAAATGATTTAATCTGTGCCATAGAGAGGCCACGGGCCAGCACCTCCCACCACCCCTGTGAGTGACCGAAGGATGCAGCCCCTCCTGGTAAACCCTCTTCAGCGTATCCTTGTCCTTCTGTCCGGAGAGGAGGGTGACAGTTGTTAGATCTGCCTCCCTGCTCCAGCCTGTAACCACAGCCCCTGTGTTCAGAAGAGATGGAGGCAAACTGACCATCCCCGTGGGAGGAGATGGGGCAAACAGATGGCCAGCAGTACTGCAGGGCCTGGGTCCTGCTGCTCTGGGGAGCGCAGTGCTGGACTGCTAAAAAAGATGTATGAGCTCTGCATGCAGGGCTGGAGCAGAGCAGGCGTTTACTGCTCCCTCTAAAACCGAGAGAGCCTGTGAATTAAAGGAACGAGCCTGACACTTGGCACCAGGAGACGTGGGAAGTGATAATGGGAGCCAGGGCTATAATGGCACAGGAATCTCTCAGCATGATGGGAGCTAAATGATGTGGTAAGGAAAATTGCACCTTGTTGTGAGTGTCAGAATCGACAGAGAGGGAAAGGAGATGAACAGTGTTTGCAAGTGCACCCCGACTGCTCCTGTGAAAGAGCCTTGACCCACCTTTGGCTCAGGCTGGATCGTGTGATCCCCAGCTCCCCCTCCTGCTTCCCCCAAACCTCTCATGCTTGGGAAGGATGAGGTGATGGGCGAGATCAATCATTCAGGCCAACTGCACACTCGTGCAGCCTTGCAGGGGTTCTCCAAGCCTTTCTGGATCGTGAGGCTGTGTGCACGGTTGTAAGACCTAAACTCCCATCGCAGAGCGTGGACGTGCCTGGCTGCATGGTACCCTGTGCACACACGTGGGGCTATGTGAGCAGAGGCCATACGTGTGTTCAGACAGGTGAGCAGGGCATGGTGAGTGCTGCACGAGGGACTGTCCTTGTTCGTGTCACAGGACAGGGGGAAAATGACTGTGGGATGAGCACACGGCTTGTGAATGGGAAGGGTCTGCAGCTTGGTGGTCACCCAAAAGAGACAGGAAAATCAGAGTCGTGTAACAAGGATAATTAAACAAATGGCTGTGCTGAATACAGGCTAAGGATGGGGTCTGCCAAACATCTGGGCAGCTGTCGGCACTGCTGTCTGTCACACAGGCCGAGCCCTGCGCGATTGGGTGGTTTCAGAGCTGATGAGGCAAGAGGCTCAGCACTGAGAGGAGCAAAGAGATGCTCCCCATCCTGACCCTCACCCTGGGCTCCAAGGGAGCTGGGAGCCTGGGGCACATCTCTGGCAGCCCGAATGGGAGCGTGTGTGAAGGAGGATAAAAACTGGATGAGGAGAAAATGGAAGGTCTGTGTAAATCGGTGGTGCCTCCTCCCTTGGAGAATCATGGTTCCTTCCACTCCCTTCTCCAAAAAAGACCTAAATTACTGAGGACACAAAGAGAGTTTGACATGAGGAGAGCTCAAAGGGGCTGGAGCTACTTGATGTCAGAGGGAGGTAGAAAAGATGGGCCAGTGTATAGGAGGAGGCACAGTGACAAATGGCACAGGGAGGATAGTTTGGCTGTTGCTTCTGATACCACAGCCAGATGGCAACATGCTGAAAAGTGTAGGAGGAGAGTGTTTTGCTAGCAGGAGAGTTCTCCAGAGCTGTTTCCCACCAGGCCTTGATGAAAGTCCACGGAAGTTGCAAGAAGGGCCACACATTTAAATTTTCCAGAAAGCATCCAGCAACACCAACCTGCAGGTTCTCCCACCTCTGACAGGGATGGAGGGGAGCTGAGGCAACAGGAGAGCCCTGCTGCCTGCAAGAACACAAAGAGGGGTCATCAATCACCAGTGCCTGCCAGAGTCACTCCTTCTAGAAAACCAGCAGCTGGTGGCACCAGCCTTGGCACTGCCCCTCTTCGGACCCTATTGTCTTCTCAATCAGCAGTTCTGGGTGCAGGTGCATCCTTGTGACCTGCTCCCTCTCAAGCATTGCCACTTCTATTTCTTGCTTCAGAGGACCTTGCTAAGGAGATGAGAGAGTGGGTTATTCTTCAAGGCGTAACACAGACATCTTGAGGAGCAGAAACAAAGTTTGGTCAACCAAAAGTAGTAGGTTAAGATGAATATTGAGTATACATTTAGCAACGGTGGATATGCTCAGTGTTACCGAAGGGCTGATGCTGGGCTCCATGGCATTGCTGAGCTGGGAAGCTGGTGCTGTAGGGTGGTCCTGTGCCCATGCTTCAGGGGAGGACCTCTGTGTGCTGCCGAGGAGTTTCTCCCTGTGTTTTAGAGGCTCGTGGCTGAGCCTGAGCCCTCTCTCACCGAGAGCCCTCCCCTGTTGCGGCTCCGCTGCTGCGTAGCTGAATCCAACCCCTTCCCTGTCGGGTGATTCACTCGCGGCTTGTTCATTTGAATTTGTAACAGTCCTTCTGCACACACTATAAAGGGTATTTAATGTGCAGCGATTTGCTGAGCCTGTAGCCTTTGGAGCTTTTTGTGAAGGCTCTTTGTGGCCTCCCTGGATGCGTTATTGGAGAGATGTGGTCCCCGGCACGCTGTTGAAAGCAGATGTCATGCTAGTTAATACAGAAGTGCTCCGTTGCTTCTTCCCCAGGATGCATCTGGTCCTGGCTGTTCCTCTGATAGGGTGATGGAGGTAACACTGACTTCCTCCTCGGTGCCCTGGGCTGCTCTACAGATGCATGCCAAAAACTTTGTCCCCTCCACTGCTCGGCTGGTCCTTTGGTTTGCTCTGTCTCAGAACTACAGCCTGTGGAGAAGTTGCATGGTGCCACCCAAAAGGGTCCCTCAGCCCTGGTGGGCACGGGGGGTTGCGCTCCCCTTGCAGCAGGTTGTCAGCAGTTCTTCCTGAGCGACTGTCTCTTCAGAGCAGCACCAGGAAATATGCAAATTTAACCTTTGAATTTACTCTGCTGTTCTTTTCCTGGGAAATGTCACTCAGAGCATCAAGCTGGGATTGCCTGGTCTCGGGAGGGGAGCAGGCAGCAGTGGCATATGCTCTGTCTCTGGGGATGCATCCAGCTGACCCACAGCATGGGGACCTGGGTCCAGGGAGTCTTTAGGTGCTTCCTGCAGGCAGGAGCTCCTGTGCTGGGAGCTCCCGTGCTCTGCCTTGCTGCCAGCAGAAGCTGCCCCGAACCGCTGTGATGTGATGTGATGTGATGGGTGGAACACGTTTCGGTGACTTGAGCTGGCTCCTGAGTGACGTAAGGAGGATCGTGTCTCCACCGCCGAGGCTTGGTCGGGGGAGCTGTCAGCAGTGACACATCTCACAGTGGCGAGAGCAGCTCGTGGGAGCTGGTGCCGGAGAGGGCTCCTCTGCCTCAGAGGAGCAGAGCACTCATGGGGTCGTATCCAAGACGCTGCTGTGGCAGGAGGGAGCTCCTGGTTTGGTTGAATGTGCAGCAGACAAAAAGCTGAAGGAAATCCCAGCTGTCAAAGCTAGCAGAGACTGATAGGACTGTCCTAGCTCAGAGCACAGATTAAGATGAAGGGTTGAGTTTACCTACGAAGCAAAAAACCAGGTGTGATTACAATTCAGGCAGGAGTGACTGTGCAAAGATGGATTTCAGAACAAGTGAATGACCCAGGACTGTACCAGCATCCCTGGAGGGCTTTGCCATGGTCACTGGACCATCCAGGCCAAAGCCTTTCCTGCCACATCAGCTCTATTGCTTTTATGAGCTCCTGCCAGCGTGGTCTCTGCAGCATTTCCACCATACCTGTGTGGGCTGTGCCAGATTCAGGTGTGGCTTTGGGGAGGCAGAATACAACTGAAGAGCACTGTGAATAGCTCTGGTTGTGCAGCCCTGGTAGCAGAGTGTTGCCTGCAGCTTTTTGCAGTGTTATTACAGTTGCCAGTATGGATCTGTCATTGTTTAGGACAAATGCTTCAGGGTCAGAAGAGCAGGAACTCTCAAAGAACAAGCCAAGGTGTGCATCTGGGCTCTCCTCCAGGACCCTCTGATGACAGCCAGTGTGGGCAGCTCCAGGCTAGCAAGACCCTGAAATAACAGAGCCAAGTGCAGTCTGCCTTCACAAGCATCCCTAAAAATAGCAAGGCAGGATGTCCATGTGATGGGCTTCTGTAGGAAAATAGATTCATTTCCCAGCTCCCAGAGGGGTTTTTGGAAACAGCAGAGAGTAAATAAGGGTTTTGAAAGTGATGACAAATACCTTGGAGGTGCCCTTCCAAGAAGCCTTAAGTGTTTGAAATTACGCTCACATCTCCAGTGGCTCTGAGAAGGGGAGCGTGAGGCCCTGAAGATCTCCGCATCTAATGTGTTCTTATTTGCTTGGGTGCTAATTAAGAGAATATCGAAGCTCTGCAATGTATTCTGCAGCTCTCTGTAAATTCAGATAAGAGCCATTACAAATCCATCACAAGGTGTATTAAAATCTCCTCAATTAATAAACAATTAACATAGCGGTCTCCAGGAGAAAGGCTGTGAGCACTGAAGAGGAACACAGGACAGGGATGGACACCAAGTTGCGGAGCAATGAGACAAGGAGGGGAGGATGCTCCTCACTGAATCCTCATCCCCCAGAAGCAAGGCAGTGCAGCAAAGGGAGTCATGGCAGGCTCCACACAGGAGAGCTGCTGGTCTCCCAGCTGATAGTTGAGGGCTCAAAACTACTTCCAGAGCCCTTGTTTTTGGCAGATGTTTTCCTTTGGCTGCTTGGGGACCAAATAAGCATCACAAGCCTTTGTCTTGGCAATCATCATAGAATCATAGAATTGTTTGGGGTGGAAGGGACCTTAAAGATCATCTAGTCCAACCCCCCTGCCATGGGCAGGGACACCTCCCACTAGACCAGGTTACTTAAAGCCCCATCCAGCCTCATCTTGAACACATCTCGTGATGGAGCATTCACAGCTTCCCTGGGCAACCTGTGCCACTGTCTCACCGCCTTCAGAGTGAAGAAATTCTTCCTAATTTCTAATCTAAATCTCCCCTCTTCCAGTTTGAAGCTATCACTCCTCATCCTGTCTCTACAAGCCTTTGTCAAAAGTCCCTCCCCAGCTTTCTTGTAGTCCCCCTTCAGATCCTGGAACGCTGCAATAAGGCCACCCTTACATGGATGGAAAGATGAGCGCCGTGCAGGGATGGGTTTCACAGTCCTGTGAGCGTATGGCCAATGGCAGGTTTCACCCAAGGCACACTGGTTCAAGCCCCTGCAACCAGAAGAGGACCCTGGACCAGGTATAGCCAGATGAGACAGCCACCCCAAGGCTATGTGGGTGTTTTGGACTGAAAGATGCTGGATTATTTACACCAGGAAGAATGGCTCTAAATGGAGATGGGGATTAGTATTACCACCTCACAGGATGGCTTGCATGGAGCATGCTTATGACCCCACTGGCTAACTGGGATCTGAAATGGTCCAAAGCGTAATAATATGGAGCTTCCACCATATTCACATATTCTGATGAAAAATTGCTTCTCGGAAGGGGAGTCCTCACTTGCCTGAGGAGAAAGGATGCGGGGGTTTGAGTTGCAGGTTAATACAAAGATGCAAGAAGCAGGTGGTTTCCTGGGTGGGGAACTCAAGTCCTGGGTTGTGGTGGATTTACATCCCTGGAAAGCTATGTAGAGGATTACCCTATTGCAGATGGAACAGTTCAAGGAAATTCCATGGGTTGTTCCTTCAGGGAACTTAGGTCCCAAGAACAGGGGCTTTATTGTCAGCTTGTCCTTTGGGAGGTGGCAAGGAGGGTCCACAGGCTTTCTGAGTGACATGGAGTAGTTTCCTCTCCTTTGTCTCCAGATCCTTTTGCTATAGCTCACTGAGGAATATTTCCATTTTAGGAAGACTCCTCTCCCAGATCTGGATGCTGTGCTGGTGTCACCCACATCTGTGATATGCTGCCTCTGGGGGGACAGCGTTTCAATTCGCAGTACTGTGGCTGTACCCTGGGGAGAAGTGTCAGACCAAGACAGACCTAGTCCTCTGCCCCTCTTCTCCATGTTGCTCTTCTACCAGACAGGTTGGGCTTTCCTGGTCTCCACTATCTCTAGGACATCAAGGGCACTGGCTATGAGAGGCATGATGTTACTTCTGGGCAGGAGTGAAGCCTGCAGTTACTAAAGCTATCCCAACCGATGTGTTGGCACCGATGGTGCAGTTTCTTCAAGAGCAAGAAGGCAGTTGTGTCCTTTGCTTGTTGGCTTCAGAGGTCTGAATGTCCCTGACAAGGTTTATTACTTGGCTGGTCCTGAGAATATGATGTTTGAGCCCATGGTACTCCCTGTGGTACTCCCAGGTTGTGTCAGTTGAGGGTTGATGAGGGGATGTGTGTGACAAGCATCTGGGCACTGCGCTCACAAATCAGCAGATGGACTCCACCCATTTGGACACGGTCCAAAATTTGGTCCAAAATCTAAATAATCCTCAGATAGCATCTTAAAGCCCCAGACAGGTGGTTTCTGTAACAGATTCTATTCTCCACCTGTCCTGGGGCAGAAATCCTGACCTGTCTTCTTCTGGCTGTGCTTGCCAACTGTTCATCCCTCACCGTGTCCTTCAGTGGCTGTTCCTGGCACGTGTACCCTCTCCTGACCATTCCCTGGCCTGGGTCAGCACGTGTCGTGCTGCCAGGTCTCCTGGCCATGCAGCGCCTTGCAGGGCAGCTTCGATGGCTACAAGTTTGTTCCTTAGGGACCTCAGAGGGTGGCCCGAAAAATAGCAAAATACATGTCATTGCTGTGTCTGTAACAAGAGTCTGCGTTCAGGCTTCGCTGTCCAAAGGGAAAGCGGGTGGGTTGGAAAGGAGCAGGGGAGCTGTGTGGTGATGGCAGCCACGTGTACCCCTCCAGCTGTGCTGAATCAGCTGCCTCCAGCTGTTCCCAAGGCAGCTGTACAACACACTAGGTGGTCATGTCCCTTATCTCCAGCAAGAGGACCTTATGGGGTCACCCCAACTTACCTCCTCGGGTACCTATGCTAAAGGTTTCCAACCACCACCATCTATTGCAACTCCCTTTCCAGGGAGCATGACAGGTCCAGTTTCAGTGACTCAAGACTGGGGCACCTGCTCTGCTTGAAAGCTGTGCTGTGGCCTCGATGCACCTGCAGCATCGTCATTGGATGGACAGGGGAGGGGTAGAGGGTTCTGCACATGCCAACAGGTCTTCCGTGGGTTGCTGACCAGGTTAAAGCAGCCCAGCGTATCTGCCCTGCTAAGAAGTTACTTCACGAGGTGGTGGCCAGCCGGGCACATGGGGACAACCCCCACTCCAGCTGCAGCCCAGGGGCAGTTTGAGGAGTGCTGGGGCAGCAGAGCTGTGCCATCAGACCTGGGACAGAGGAGGGTATATGAGCTGGAGTGGAGAGCGTGGGGCTCTGCCTAGAAAACTTTGCCTCCTGGAAGCGTCTCAGGCTGGCAGGAGGAACTGGATGTCCTCCAGAACAAAGCGAGGGGAGCCAGGCTCTGTGCTGGGCCAGAGGCTCTTCATCCCACTTGCTTTTCATTCCAGGCTGTCTAAAAAGTCTGCATAGAAGGTGGGTAGCCCTCCATTCACCCTCAAAGGTCGGCCTTGCCACCAAGGCAGCCTGTACAAGAGGAGATGTTTTCTTGGACGTGCATCCAGCATCAGAAGCTGTGGGTTGTGGGAATGAAGGGGTGTCTGTCCGTGTTCCCATCTTCCTCATGCTGCTTTACTTGCCTCCAGAGAGAGTCTGCTTCTCCACGGCTGCCATGTGATAGCTGATCTGTGTGCCGTGTCTGCAGGTCTCCTGCTGGCTGAGGAGAGTTGGGGCTGCTTAGTTAAAAACACAAACACTGATGCTTATCCTTATGGCACTGTTAAGATCATGTTCATCTCAATTGCCACAGACCTCTCTTGGATCTCCAGAGGCAAGGGACCCCCGTGGTGGGTAAGCTACACATGAGACATCCTGGTCCTGGGGCAGAACGAGGTAACCCATTTGCAGTCAAGACGGTGGCTGGAGCTGACTTTGGACCATGAGTCTGGGGGGTCCTTGCAGGCACCCTGCTTCTGGGGCTGGGTGATGCCTGGGAGGAGAGCGATGTGCTGTGCCTGCTGCTCTACTTACGAGCTTGTGTGGCCAGCAGTGAAGGGATTGCAGGGGAAACATGGATGGACTAATTCTTCAGCCATTCACCCGAGGAAGAAAAAACGATGGTGGAGCCAAGTCCTGGCTCATCTGCACTGAGCCACCTGCGCAGGGAGCATGGCTGCAAAGTTCTCACACGGGCAGCGTCCCCTGGGGAGGTGTGGGCACGGCGGGTTGCGGTTGCATGGATTCAGGGCTGGGAGGCACTTTGTGTGAGAGCTGCAGCTATGGCAGAGCTGCCTGTGCTCTGGGGCATTTCATCCAGCATTCATTCAGGAGGAAACACGTGAGCTGCTTGTGCATGTGTCTAAGTGCAGCTGTGAAGGAAAGCAACAGAGATTTCAAATGGTGCTGCCTGTTTTACCATTGCAGGAAGAAGTGTGTCTTTTTATAATTGCCTTGCTTATTTGGAAGGAAAAAAAACCCACTGTAGTTACTAGAAATTCAATATAGAAATTACTGGTTACTACCCTCTGTAGACTAATTTTGAGAGTAGAAGAAGAATGAGGAATTTAATGCATGCTATAATGAATGTCAATCTTCTCTCTTAATGAATAGGAATCACAGTTTGCTGCACATTGTAGGGAAATGAAAAGCATCCAAAGTTCAATTCTCTTTTTTTTTTCATTTCTTTTTTTTTTTCCTTTCTTTTTTTTTTCCTTCTTCTTTTTGAGAGCGATAATACAGTGCACAGCAGATGGGTACATTCATTTGTGAACGCTGAGGATTTTTATCTCTCACTGTACGAGTCAAGGTTTTCCTTCAGCTGAGCTTTGTAACATTTCCTACACGAGCTGAGGCATAATGACATTACAGAGCTGGATCCTTGAGAACTAAGTGTGGGTTTTTTCCCTCCCTCCTGCAGCAAACGATCCAGACAATTAAATGTAGAGATGACCCAACTTGTGCTTGATGTATGCAGCTATTCTCAGCCACGGCTTGGCTTGCTGGATTGGCAGAGGAGCGTATGCATGTGTGTGTGTGACCCTTGTGCTATCAGATCCCTTGGAGGAGACACAAAACCCCATCCTGTTGCTGCACAGGAGAGTGGTACCTCTGCTGCTCTCTCAGCTGCTTTCCTGGCCAGCAGGGATCCACTGCGAGCCAAAGGATGAGTTTGCAGCAAGAGCCCTCAATTTGAAAAGGCCAACATCATTAACATGGGACAAACTCACTCCTGGCTGAGGAGGCTCTACGGGAATACAGGACCTTGATCTGAGAGAGATTGCTTTGTTCACATGGTGCAGGGTCTCTGGAGGAGCAGAGAATCTTGATCTCACTAGGGAGGGGATGTCTGTGATACAGCAGAGCCTGTGCTAGGAGCCCTTCCTAGTACCTGTCCCATCGGTGCTGTTCCTTGGCAGCTTTGTCTCTGTGGGACAACCACCCTCCAAGTAGGTCACCTGAACCATAAGTTCAGGTGACCTACTTGAAATTGCTGAGCTCCTGTGGTCTCAGTTAAGCCAGGCTGGACATCACGCTTTTCTCTGTTAGCGTCCTATGGTGACAACCGTAGGACACCTTGCTGCAGGCAGCCCATGGCTAGAGGCCAGCAGTTGGGTCTTGTGGCTGGCAGCAGAAGGCTTGGTGGACAACTTTGGTGATGAGGCCAAGGCCTTTAAGTCCTCAGGTTGATGTGGTTGGCATGGCTGAGCAGGTCTTCTTGTCCATCGTTCTAAACAGTGGTGGCTCTTTTGCTAATTTTCTTTTGGCTTGTTCAAAGTTGTTCAAAGGGTTGCTCAACCTGTTCTCCAGTGGATGATGTACAGATCTTCCTAGAACCTGCTGATCTCCCTCTCCTCTGCATGGACAGCAGTTCTTGTGTTCAAGCAGTTCTTGTCTCTCCGTGCTGTGGATTGCTTCTTGCACGCTGCAAATTCATGCTGATGAAGGTGGTTTTATGCACTGTGTGCTGTGGTCGGAAGGTGGAAGGTCTGATATGGTCCATAACTCCATGAAGGCCCATTTTACCAAACCCAACAGCGCCTCTGTCTCCTGCTCATCTTGTGACCCTCACCAGGGCTTGAGAAAAGACAGAGCTAAATCATTTTTCTGGAGTTAATTCTGCCTGTCTTGTGCTCAAAGCCTGTGATTTGCTTGCTGTGCCGCAGCTGCTCTGTGACCTGAATCTGCTGGACTCAGTAGTGAGGGGAAGGAGGCTTTGGGGTGTATGGGTAGAGGCTACAGGGGTTCTACACAGAAGGGCCTCCCCCAGCGGGTACCAGCACCCAGGGCTCAGTTGTGAAAGGGTTTGGGGTGTGTGGGTGCAACAAGAGGGAAGGGGAATTCTGAGGGTCACCTGGGGGACAGAGCTGAGGGCTTGGCCCCATCTACCCAGGAGTGAGTCCCAGGAAACATCCCTGGGAAGGGATGTGCCAGCAGAGCCCAGTTTGCCCTCCAGGTGAGCCTGGCATCCAGATACAGACCGCAGAGGAGGAGCTGGCTCCCAGGGGCCATGGGAGCCCCTGTGGCCATTGCTTTGGGAGGTGGAGGGGAGGAAAGGCAGAGGTGCTCTGGTGTAGGTCTGGAGAGGTTCCTTGCTAATGTGATCCAGAAGATGTTTTTTCCGACTGTTTCCTCTCATGTGCAAATGCAAACTCCAGCTGAGGAGACTCTGGCTCTGTGCCAGAGGAGTTTAGAGTTCCACTGTTTTAAAATATTTATTAATGTGAAGATGTAGTTAGCACTTAAGCTGAGGCAATACAGCAGAAGTCTTTCTGTTGGAATGGAAGTTAGTGATGCTGAAAAGCCATTAAGCTGTAAATATAAACTATATTAAGTGCTCGGTAGCAACCTTAAATATCCCTTTGTTGGTTGCTTTGCTTCTGCAAGGCTGAGTGTCTGTGGAGGGGATTACTCACTGCTATCACTCCACGGCAAGCCCAGCTCTGCCCGAGAGCTTTAAGAGGGGCATGAATGTCTTTGCAGGCGAGATCTCCTGAGCAGAGCAGCTCAGGGCTTGTGCCTTTCAGCGACTGACTATTCCGCAGCCCATGGGATGCTTGCAGGGCCTTTGAGTGGGGCAAGATGGCAGAGCAGCTCTGCTCCACTGGGAGAGGCTGGGCTGGAATCCTGTGGCCTCCCTGGGCTCACAAACGATGGTCTGGTGCCTCATTTCTCTCTCCTTGGTCTCTGGTATGTTGCAGGAGCTGCTTTTTTGTCCTCAGGTCTGACAGGTCCAGATCTGGATTCCCACCTTGTCCTGGAGGCATCAGCACCTGGATGAGGTGGGTCCTGGCAGAAAGGAGGTTCTGAGTGAGGTGCTGCACTGCCTGGATGAGTGCTGCCCGTGGACATGACTCACAGCCTTCAGCCCCTGCTGAGGAGCTCCTTCCCATCCAAATGGCTCTTTGCCTAGTATGGGATCAACCCTGATCCTCTCATCTTTGCAGATCAGTCAGAAGAAATGGGCTTCTGTCAGAAAGAGCTGCCAGAGCTCAAAGCAAGTGTCAGTGAGTATCTTGTAATGACACTGCCTCTGTGCCTGCCCCTCTCTGCATCTCTCCTTGCCGGCTGCTCCCAGGGGCAGTGATAAGGGGAGGAATGGGGTGGTGCTGGCCATCCTCAGTGGTCTGTGGGTCATGGCTGTGCTCCCTAAGCACCTGCTCATCACAGGGCAAAGCAGAGCAGCAGAAGCCCTTGGGGTGCTGCAGTATGAACCCTTCTGCTTGTCTGGTGCCTGCTGCATCTGCCAGCCCAGCTCTGCTGCCCAGATGTGACAAACCTTGTCCTTTCTGCCTGAGCAAGGTCTCCTCTCTTCCTTGGACCTGTGTGTCTTGACATGCTGAAGCCTAGTAGCTTGTTTTGGGTGGATTATCCCAACCAAAAGGGCTGCCTGGGAAGCCTGCTCTGCACCCTTCAGAGCCTTCCCACGGACCCACTGGCAGCAGGGCACCATGCAAAGCAAAGGGAGGCAGCCTGGACATGCAGAACCAGTCTGCATCCATGCTTTGGCCATGTCCTTCTGTTCTCCAGGCCAACAGTGGCTCTTGATTTAGTAAACTCCCTTTGCCCAGGAGAGTTGATATTTCAATCTTTAAAACCAACCTGAATAAAGATTGCAAGAATAAGAAACCCCCACTCTGGGGTTCATGCTGAGATCATGAAGCTATGTGGATTTCTTAGACAATTAAATTTTACGTAATAGAATAACTAGATTGTACAAATTTAAAGAGCACCTGGACTACGCAAGCATATTCTGAAATTTCTAATCTCATATTTCATCCCTAGGCCATTAATATGCCACATTTCTTGCCTCTTTTCTATCCACACTGCTTCAGAGTTGGGATATCGCCAGTAAATGAAGCTCTTCCACGTTCACCTCCAGCTCATGTTCTGTTGAGTGCTCCTCCCCTGTGCTATAGGCATGAGCACCTTCTCCTCTTCAGATCCTGTGCTCAGTATCATGGGGGGTCTTGAGAAGAATGGAGCATAGCTTCTCAGCATAGCTTGTTGTTTTGCCTCCCCCTTGCTGGGAAGAAGTTCTGCAGCAGATCTGGGATGGATGCTTGGGGATAGGAGCACTGTCAGCAGAGACAGCACAGGCCTTCCTGGGGAGGGAGTTGCAGAGGGGGAGTGGCTGATAGAGCAGAAGCTGTGCTGCCATCCAGTGAGAGCTGGACAGGCTGGAGAGCTGGGCAGAGGCAAACCTAATGAAGTTCAACAAGGATAAGTGTAGAGTCCTACACCTGGGAAGCAGTAACAGCATGCACTGGTACAGATTATAGGTTGACCTGCTGGAAAGCAGCTCCATGGAGAAGGACCTTGGAGTCCTGGTGAACAATTAAGTTCTCCATGGAACAGCAATGTGCCCTTGTGGCCAAGAAGTCCAGTGGTCTCCTGGGGTACATAAAAAAGAGTGTGTCTAGCAGGTCTAGGGAGGTTGTCATCCCCCTCTACTCTGCCCTGGTGAGACCACATCTGGAGTATTGTGTTCAGTTCTGGGCTCCTCAGTTCAAGAGGGACAGGGAAATACTGGAGAGAGCCCAACAGAGGCTACTGAACAGAGGCTTTTCCCAGACATGCTCGGTATATTGGAGAGTATTGCTCAGAGTATTGGACATGATGGGGGCCTGACTTTGGTCTGGTGGTCTGTCTGCTTGTACAGTGCTGCTGGTATTTAAACAAGGAGCCCCTGTCAATGACTACGGGAGTTGAAACCTTTCTCGGCTTCATCTAAAGTAGGTCACAGGTAGAAATGATCATGCAGTGTCTGGGAAAAGCCTTGTGGGGTAGCTCAGAATGAAGGGATCTTCAAAACGCTTTGTCTCCTTTTTGTCTTCTCTGCTGGGGAAGGAGGAAGGTGCCAGCCTGGAGGCTTGTCTGTGGCCCTGTCCCCGAGGTGTTTCTGGAGGCTGTGGGGAAACAAGGACATACGGAGGGCAGCAGGTCCAGGAAGCCATGCCACACATCCCTCCATGATGCATCTAGAGGCTTCTGGGGAGCTCAGGGTCTTTCCAGCCCTCTGCGATGCAGCTTCCTTCAGCCTCAACTGAACTACATCCACCTCCGGGAGCTCATTTGAAACCTAGCTAGAGGGAAAAGCGGAGAACAAAAATTGACCTGTTTTTGTTTACCTGTGTGCACAATCCAGGCTCCTTGGCTTCTTGAAGCTCCTGGCCTCAATTAGTAAAAGACAGGTTATTTTTGTGTAGAATTGTTTGGGAACAGAGACAGGTCTGGGATGTTAATTTGCTCTTTGTTGTTGCTCAAAGAACCAAGGGGGTTTGGAGCCTCGTTGCTCTGTGAGTAAAGCAGGTAGGTTTGGGTTGTTTTGTTTTGGGAACAGAGTGGGAGGGTTTTACTTCTCAGAGCAAAATGAGCAAGAATGGAAGAAAATATGAGAATGCTCTCTCTGGAGAGCTTTGAAAGTCTGAGCACCTCTGAGACGCTTTTAGAAATTCAGAGTTGACCCTGCTTGCTTTGTTTAAGAAAATAAAAAATAAATAAAATACCCTTCCTTCCCCCCCTCCCCCCCCCCCCCCCCCAGTTTGTGGCATTCTTGTGAAGACTTCTGAAAGACTCCAAAATGCGCTGGCTGCTGAATAAATTATAAACACGCTTCCTCCGGTAGAGCGCTTGTTTCAGGCTGCACATCCAAAACCAGATTAAATACTCTTCGGTGTGATTTCAAATGGAGCTGTTTGCTTCATTTTGAAGATTGTGTACTCAAACTGTTTATCTTTTTCTCAGGCTCCTCGGGAGGGGGCTACCTCTGGCTGCGAGCGGGCTGGCGGGAGATGCAGAGGTGTGAGGTGGCGTACGCTGCTCCGGCTCTGCGCCGGTTCCATCGCCGAGCGGGGACCACCCGCTCCTGCCTCAGGTTGCCTGTGTTTGGAGAGGGCTCAGGGGGAAAATGTTTCAATCGTGCTGCTTTTTCAAGCAAGGGGAGCCCAGGTCTCATGCTTGGAGCGTGGGAGGGCTCCCCTGTGCTTCCCTTGCAAGGCAGGGATGGGGTACAGAGGTGCTGCTGGGTCTCGGAGCAGGGATTTTGCCGTAGGGAGCCCGACCTGTTAAACAAGCTCTTCTTGGCTGCTGTGCTTTGACAGCAGCCTCGAAGCAGCTCAGCAAAGAATTCAGCAGGCCTTGCCAGAGTGGTCCACAAGGAACCTCACTGGAGAGATGTTTCACAGCTCACCACTCTTTCTGTGACAAAAAGTTCCCGGGATGCGACACTCAGAAACAGCACTGACGCTGTCCCTGTGCCTGCCCAGGGTCCCTCCCAGGACTCCCAGAGCTGTACTGGGAGATGATGCTCCAGCTCTAGGAGTTTGCTGCGCAGTGAGCAGCAGTGCCGTACGCCGGCAGAGCTGCAGCACCAGCACCTCCGAGCTGCCTGTGAGGCTGCCTGCAAGCCCAGGAGTGTGAAACACGTGTAGAAAAGTGGGTCCCACACTGCCCTAACTGCTCTCATTCTCCACAGGCGACAGGAGAGGCAATAGCCGACCGTTTATACATTAAGTTATGTAAGGATATAATAGCACTTTATGTTGTAGAGCAATGCAAACTCCACTTCATCACCCGTTCTGCTGGCTTCCTGCCTGCAGACTGGACACATGATGTGCCAGTTCCAGCCTGTGTCTGTCCCCAGCGTGAGTTATCAGCTTGATTTCAGCAACGGTTTTAAGTACGTTTGAAGCATAAAGGGGGAAAGAATCCCCCTGTATCTTCTCCATGAGCAGAAGTCCAGTCAGAAATATTACAAATTGATCAGTATTTTATCTGGGAAGGAGGAAGGCTCCTTAACATCATTAAGTGGTGACCTTTAAAACTCATATTCTCCTGCCAGCCAGATCAGGCAATGGATGGAGCTGAGACGGATGGCAGCAGTGGGGAATAAAATCAATTGTTTGCTGAGATCAGTGTGTGTGTGTTTTCAGTGGCGTGGAGGTCCCTGGGCCACTGTTCACCATCTCTTTCTGCACATTTCTTTTTTACAGCAGAGTAAATTCTGTTTGGTGCCTAAGATGAATTTTCAGAGTCATATGTCATGTTTTACAAGGGGCTGACAGCACAAATTGGGGGAGAATAATGGTGCCCAGCCCTAATTCACCTCAATGACTTTATTAGATTTCTCACCCAGAAGCAGATGAGCAGGCTGGGTTCCTGGGGGTGTCTTCTGTTGCGAAGCTGATCTGCTTAGTTTCAACTTTAAATTTTGGTGTGTGTTAATGCTCTGCCCAGATCAGGCTGTGAGACATGCTGGGTGGCAGCACCAGAGCCAGGGTGAGGCTGCTCCTTGGGGAGCATGCATTAGCTTTACACCAGGCTGATAGATCTGGCTCCTGTCCTCTTCACCCCTGATGCCACCTGTGGCTTGGGAAAGAAAAGGTGGATCTGGGCAGGCTTGCCTTGAACCCTCTTGAACTTATGACAGCCCATGGCAGTGTGGTGATGGGAATCTGCTCTGTCACACCCTGCATGTGGTCTTTTGAGTTTTAAACTCATGCACCTATGTTGCTGTAGAAACAAGACCTTCTCAAGGCTGAAAGCTGGATCATGGCTGGCAAGTGTTGCCCTATGTGACAAAGGCCCATGGCAATGTCTTCATGCTCTTGTCTGTCATCTCCCAGCTCCTGCATCCTCCATGGCTACAGTTGCCATGCATGCCAGAGAGGACGGCTGTGTGCCACAGCCACCCCCTAGTCCTGCAGGTATTTGTCACCTGGCATTTACAGGTGAACTGGGACCTCGGCTGTCTGTAGGTGTGTGGGTTGTTGGTCTTGCCCAAGTTGGCTCTGCCACGGCCTGGGAGCCCTCATGCAGCTGAAACCTGCATCTCCACTGGAGTAGCAGCTTGAGATCCACTGCAGCACAGCCTCCCCAGACCATGTGTCCACACCCCCCTGCTTCCCCCAGCCTGGAGAGTCAATCTCCGAGGGTAGGCAAATCAACCTGACGTGCCATGTGCTTGGAGAGCTCAGTTTGCTGTGTTCCCACAAACTTGGGCTCATGTAGGCTCAGGTGAGCTCTGTAAAGTGAGTCCACAGCTTGACTCAGTGCCTGGCAGTCTGGAGAGATGCTCCAGGGGAATCAAAGACCAAAATGAGAAGGAAGCAGGTGAAAGTCTCATCTGGATAGAAGTGGTGTAACCCTGTGAGGCGTTTCTGCTGCCCTGGGTCAGTGGGTGACCAGCAGATCCTCTCCCATGGGGCTGTGGTCAGCAGTGTTACTCTTGCCAGCAGCCTGGAGCTGGGTCCAGGAAGGTAAATCCCAGTTTGGTGTCTCTGTTTCCATTTCTGTGTCCTGCAACCCTGGGGCTCCCAGCATTGCCTGGATCATCATGTGGGCAGCGGGGATGCTGTTTGAGATATGGGGATGGAGGAGAAAATGATGCAGGGCAAGTGAGCTCGGGCAGACTTGGTGGAGCAAGTGTCATCTCTGGGGCTGGACCCTTGAGCATGGACACATGGCATAAAGCCACCATGACCCACTGATGTCCAGTGAAGGAGAGAAGAAAAAGGTTCTGCACCAGCCCAGAGCTGCCTCCGCTTCTGCCAAGACACAGTGCAGAGTCATTACAGGGTAACATGTGCTCAAAGATGAGCAGGGAAGTGCTGCATCTTTTTTACATCCCTCTTTTTTGACCTCTGAGAGGTGATGGTGAGGACTTGGTGCTCATTCCCACGCATTCATCGCAGCACCAGTTTGTTGCTGGACGGCAAGACAGTTGCTCATCCAAACCAGAGCCACGGGGACAGTGGAGGAGAGGAGCTGCATTGCAGTGGGGGTTGACAGGTCCTAGGGACAGTGGGAGAGACCAGCTTTGATCTCCCCTCCCCTCCAAGGACAAAGGATAGGGTTTTCCCCAAGCCCTGAACAAATCCAGCCATTGGGACGGCTGCTCTGTGCCCCTGAGCTGGGGAGCTCCTTCCTCCTTGTCCCAGGGCCATGGTTCCCCAGGGTAGTGAGGACAGAGTGCCTGTCTCATCGGTGAGGATCTGCCTGACTTTGGGATGTCTTTGCAGAGCTCAGACAGCCCTTAAAGCAGAAGGTTAGCCTAATTTATAGTCCCTGGATTTATGGGAGGTATATATCAAGAGAAAGTGTAATAGCTTTCATGTGGCCCATCAGCAGAAGGGGGTACAGAGCAGAGGCAGCTGCCGGATCATTCACCAGTGTATCTGCTTTAACTCTTTCACTTCAGGAGCAGTCCTGCCACTGCCTGACAGAGGTGGTGCAGCTTGCACCATGAGCTGATTGCAGACAGATGTTGAGTTTGTGCTGGGGGGAAGCTGGAGGTGGTATCCAAAGCCCTTTGGCTTCTGGCAATGGCTGGGAAACAAGGGAATGGAGATTTCCTAAAGTGAGGCCAAGAGATCTCATCAGTTCCCACCAGACTCCCTGCTTTGCCTGAGCAACCTTCCTGCAGGTGTCCTCTCCCATGCACAGCCTTCTCCATGCTCATGCTGCCCACCATAGCCATGTTTCACCATCCTGCCCCTCCCTGCATCCATGCCCAGAGATGGTACTGCTGTTGCTGGTCTCTCTCTGCCCCTTGGCCCAGCACTGGGCAAGTGCCCCAAGGTGTCCCTTCAGCCAGAATCATTTCTTGGTGCTCCTACCTGTGAAAATGGCTTCAGTGTCCCTTGGTTTGTCTGACTAGTAGAAAGATCAAAGGGCAGATTAGCTCCTGTTTCGCTCCCCAGAGCTCTTCTAAGCAGCCAGTGAGCCCTTAGGAGGGTGGTGGTAGAGCTGTGGGGACTGATCTCTGCTGCAGAAGCCCTTTACTCCTCTCTATCCCATGGTGCTGTGCCCCCTTGCCCCCCCCCAGAGCTGCCCCAGGGGCTGCCCTGGCTGTGGAGGTGGCCGAGGCGGGAGAGAGCTGAGCCGGTGGTGGCTGGAATCACTCCAGGTCTGTTTGCTTTACCCAGTGGGAACTGTGGGTCCTGGGTGTTGGCCCCATGTGGCATGCACCAGATACTCATAGCTGGAGGTTTGTGTGGGAGCTGGGGATCACAGCAGCTGCTGACTGCAGCAGGGGCTTCCCAATAGGAGCTGCTGGACAGGCCCTGAGCAGCGCAGGGGTGAGGAACTGCTGGGGCCAGGAGAGCTGTGTGGACTGAGCTGGGATGGAGCAGACTGTATTCCCTGCAGAAGAACTCCCTTTCCGACCCATTCCTGAGGCTGCAGGCAGGGTCTGAAGCAGCTGATGGGTGCTGAAGCACTGGAAGGAGCAGGGGAAGGCAAAGGTGAGAGCTGTGGGTGTGTGTAAGCAGGGTCCCAGACACTGGGGGCTGCATCCATGAGCACCACCAGCCCCATGCAGGATAGAGACCATGAGCCTTCCTGACTCATCCCAAAAAGCATAAATGGCTGGAGCATCTCAGCTCCCTCAGCCTTTGCTCTCACTGTGCAGGCTCCTGAAATCCGGAGGAATCACTTGAGTTTTCTTCATGGACACAGCAGGGCAGGCTGAGCCCTTCCCCGTTCAGCTGACCCCACCAACTGGAGCTGCACTTTCAGAGCTGCTTTGCTGTGGGCGTAGGAGGATGACAGTTGCAAAGCTGCTATTCCTGGGGCCCAGGCTCTCACGTCCTTCCTCCTCCTCTGCAGTGCCTGTGTGGAAATGGCTGTTGCCCACTCTAGAAGCTGGCATAGCTGCTAGAAGATATTCTGCTTCTTTAGCAGTTCAAGAGCTTCAGCAGTTGCAAAAACTTATCTTTAAAAATTCATGCTGTTCTGTATCATGTTAAATATTTATTCTTAAGGAACAATGCGTTCCCCCCTCCTCCATTCTGCTATGATACCTATTTTGCATATGAGCTGATGAATAATTAAGCATCTACATTTTATTTTGACTAAGAGAAGATGTGCTCTAGCCAATTGGATGCCTGTTTTGTTCTGCTGAGCTGTGAATTCACTTTCCCCCTCCAGACTGAGGGATTCTCTTTGGTTGTTCCTTGGAGCTCTCCTGCAATGGGAATCCAAGCTGGCCATGGCTGGTCCTGGACCACCTTCATATCTGTAATGCTGCAGAGCCTGTGCTCACCTGGACATGGAGAAGGCCACCCCTTCCCTCTACCCCCAGCAAGAAGCCAGGGTGGTTTCTTCAGCCCCAGCTATGTTTTCTCCCTGTCTTGTACCTCTGCTGCCTTTGGATGAAGATGATGCCTTTTTCTGATGGAGAAGTCTCCCCTAGGCTGAGGCAAGAAAAAGTCAGTGCTGATCTGTCTGGGCAGCCAGGATGGTCTACAGCAGCTTTGAATGCCTGGCTGCCAACTTTCACCTCTGCTGAAGCAGGAAAAGGAAAGAAACTGAGTGTCCTGAGCCAAAGTGACCTGTGTCCCAGATGGTTCTGAGTTCAGAGCTCCTGCTGAGATGCTGAACGTCCCCAGGACAATGTAACTTTGAGCTCCTATGGCCCCCTCTGGGGAAGCCACTGCTGAAGCTGAGACCCAGACTCCCTAAATAATTCCATGGTGTGGAAGGGGAGGCCTGTGTCATTGAAACAGGGACCTGTCCTGGTGGTACAAACAGGGCTGCTTAGTCCCTTAGCCCCACTGCATACACGGTCCTTTGGAAGCGGTCGGTAGGTCCAGCTCTGTAACTGGAGCCTCCCTGCCACAGAGTTTTGTGGAAGAGGGAGGGATGGTGTGGGCACACAGCAACTGGACCTCAGCAAAACTGCTGAGTGTGCACCTCCCAAGAGGTGTGGGGCCCTTCCCCTGTAAAGCCATCTCTGGTAGATGAGCGGTAACTGGAAAAAAAAAAAAACCTCTTGGCAACCTGCGACCCAGCACCCTGCAGGTGCAACTCCTGGCAATGCTACTGGTGCTACTACGCTCAGGAGCAAGGGCTGAGGAAAGAGCTGACACAAGGGCAAACCGTACCCTAGGATTAAAAGGAATTAATCCTGCTAAGAAAACAGGATTTACTATTCAGGAGAGATGCTGAAAGCCCAGCATTTGTATTCTGTGGCAGATTTCAGTGTTAGCTCCCTCTTCTCCCCGCCCCAGATTTCCCAAGGAAGAATGAAAATAACTCTTAAGTTTTCCCGTGGAAATACAATCCTGGCTGCTTTGCAAACATGGGAGCATCTTGTTTTCTGCAATTCCCAAGCAGAGTGATACATATTTTTTTCACCAATAAAACTGAAGCTGCAGGATCCATTTTGGAATAGATGTTTGAGTGTTCAGGAAACAAGGGAATTAAACCAAATTGTGCTGAGGTGTTTGTTGAGGGAGCTCTGTCAAAATAGATGCAATTCCTCATTGTGGTCCCTTTCAGGAGTGCTGCATTTCCTAAGCACTCTGTCAAAAGCATCTCAGCTGGCTCTACCCTTCAGACTGCAGCTACAGAACGAGGAGACCATGCAAGACTGTGATTTACTAAAGCATTTGGTGCAGATTCACATGAAATCTTTGTCTCAGCCCGAGTTTTAACAGCCCGGGCTGTAAGCGCTGTCGTAAAGAGCAGAGATGGCCTGGAGGGCTGTAAACAGGGTGGCGATGGGCAGTGGCAGCGTGGGTGCCGAGGCTGTGCCTGGGGTGCAGGGACCACGCGGGGCAATTGGTGTTTCGTATCTCGCAGCTTCGTGAGGGAGCCGGCGGCAGGCACAGGCAGCACCGTAGCGAAAGGCGCAGATGGTGCTGAGCTGGGAGGTGTCGCAAACCAGAGCTCAGCAGAGTGCCCGGGAGAGGCTGGGAAGTCAGGCACTGCTGGGTGATGCGCAGCTCACGAGCAAATGGCCCAGGGACAAAGGTGGCCAAGGGCAAAGCTGTCAGTGAAACCGCAGTGAAGACCGAGGGAAGAGCATGCTCCAGGAGGTGAGGCAGCAGGTTGCGCTTGCCGCCTTTGTGCACCGTGGTGCACACACTGCAAAGCTCTCCTTCCCTCCTTGGGCTGGGGGAGGCTGCGTGCAGCTGTGTCACCTTCATAGGGTCACGGAATCATTAAGGTTGGAAACGACCTTCAAGATCATCAAGTCCAACCGTCTACTAAATGTTATCAGGAATGCTAAACCATGTCCTGCAGTGCCACGTCCACATGTTTTTTGAAACCCTCCAGGGATGGTGACTCCCCCCCTCCCTGGGCAGCCTGTTCCAAGGCCTCACTGCTCTCTCAGGAAAGACATTTTTTTACTAATATCCAACCTAAACCTCCCTTGGTGCAACTGAAACCCATTTCCTCTTGTCCTATCACCAGTCACCTGGGAGAAGAGACCAACCCCCACCTCACTCCAACCTCCCTTCAGGTGGCTGTAGGGAGCAGCAGGGTCTCCCCTCAGCCTCCTCTTCTGCAGACTGAACAGCCCCAGCTCCCTCAGCCGCTCCTCATAAGACGTTTTCTCCAGACCCCTCACCAACTTTGTTGCCTTTCTCTGAACTCGCTCCAGCACCTCAATGTCTTTTTTAATCCCATGGTGTCCAAAAATCAACCCAGTGCTCAAGCTGTGGCCTCACCAGTGCCAAGTATGCGGGCACAATCACTTTGTTTCAGAAGTTTCAGAATTTCAGCAAAATCCTGAAAACCTGGGAGCAGAGAGGGTAGCAAGTGAGTAGACCTCATGAGCTGTCTGCTCCAGCCTGAGTGTGCATGTTAGCATCTGCTTTTAGGAGGGGAAGGGCCCATAAATGTTGAAGTCCCACCTTGGAAGGACCAGTTTTGGTGGTGTGAGGCACTGGCTGTGAAGCATACAGGGCTGTAGGATCATCTTGAGGACCCAGAGCTGGGACCTGTAATGAAAGAGCTGCAAGTGCAGACTGGGCCTGCCATGCTGAAGGGATTGGCTGCCACATCCCTTGCATAGAGGCTTTTTCCTATGGGACTTTGGTTGAAAGAGAGGTGGTACACGAGGCCAGCAGAGGAGTGTCCCAGCTGTGCTGTGGGATAACGGGAAGTACTTGCAAAGGCTGGTCCAGAGCCTTGCCAGCCTCTGTGCCGAGGCTGTGTGCACCAGCAAATGCTCTTTAAGAGGGCAGGGTCTGGTGTTTGCCATTGGTGAGGCTCGGGAACAGGGCTGTGCTAGATGCGCTGTGTGGTACAGCTCTTTGGCCCTGCTAGACCCGCAAGGCTGGGTGTAAAAATGCCGCTTGTGTTTTGGGCAGTCTGGCTTTGAAGGCACCAGTAGATGGAGGAGCTGCTGTTCCCCTCCGCCGTCCGTGCTTGTGGTTAATTACTGTGACTCATTTCTGATTTGGATTATCTGACTGTAACCTTAAGCCACTGGATCTTGCCTTGCCATCCCCTGCTAGATTAAAGAGCCTTTGAGGCCCTGCAGTTTTCTTCACTGAAAGTTCTCAGGTGCTGTTACCAGGTCACCTCTTTTAACTTCTCGTTAGAGGAGAGGCAGATCATGTGTCTTCACACCATCTTTTCTGACTGTTGGTATCTTTTTAGGCTCTTCTTTATAACTGGTCCCCTTCTCCAGGATTGTGCCTTTCTCCAAACTCACTTGGGGCAGTTTTGCATGGGAACGATACTGGAATCCTGCCTTCCTTTGGTTGCAGCATGTGCAGGTTCCCTTCTGGACTTGCAGAAGGCCACCGATATGTGGTCACGTTTACTGCTGGCATTCAGTCCCAGCGCTGTGACTGGAGCTATGACACAGGCTGGACGCTGCATTTTTGGTGGGCAGTTATTTATTTTGGACATACCCTGCCAGGTTCACAGACCTGGGGAGCAGGCAGAGTTGGATCTGGTGTGTTTGGACACAGGCTATGAAGTTCAGTTTCAGTCTCTGTGTGAAGCTGGCTGGCCTTGTACCAACAGCTCCCGTCTCTGCTCCTCTGCTTGGGCATCAGCAGCCTCTGTCCCTCCCTCCCCTGCATTCATCTGCTGCTCAATGCCAGTGCTTGGCACAGGGGACGCTGGGAGATTTTGGCTTTATTTTCCCCCAGTCTGGAAGGAGGCAATGCCCTGCAGCCTCCACTCTCTCACTGGACAGTTCAAGCTGTAGCTAATGCTCGGGCCAAGGCATTACATGGAAGTGGTTAAAATGGTCAAAGCAGAGGGGAACTGGCTTGATGCCTACAAGCCCTCTCCCTCCCAGCACTGTTGCACAACTGCCCCAAGTCTGCAGGAGTGCACAGTCTTGGCTCAAGGTTCATTTGAGGACAGCTTATGCTGGGCAGCAGAGGCAGTGCTCGGTCTCAATCCCAGTTCCCTGCACCAAGGACTGACTCCCAACCCCTCTGAGATGCACAGGCCATGGATTTGCTATGTCTCCCAAAGACAAGCAGGTACCCAAGCTGTGATGAGAGCTGGCGGGAGCTGCATCTGGAGTCATCCTGGGTGAAGGGAGGGAAATGTCATTCTCCTGGAGTCTTCAGAAATCCAGGTTCAGATGGGGAAAGAAGACATGCCAGTGCCCTAGACCACCCAAGAGAGCTGGAGACCATGGCCAAGGCAGGGAACTCCTTGTGCAGCCCAAGCTGGCAGGGCAATAACCCTTCATCCTGGCACTCTGCACCTCAATAGTCCTGCTGGGCTGCATCCACTCTCAGCAGCCCAGCTCTTTTCTCCTGCTGGCAGAGCAAAGGCAGTTGAGGCTGGATAATAAGAATAACATCCAAATGTTGAGGGAGAGTGGCACCAAGATGTGAACCAGAACTGACCTGGGATGTGTCTGAAACTTGCAGGGACCAGGGATTACCCTGGTGCATGCTCAGACACCTGCTGCTTCCTCCCAACCTGGATATCACTCCTTAGTTTTGTTCTCCAAGCACGGCTGCTCTTTCTTCTGCTATGTGGGCTGCAGGCAGGATCAGATCAATGGGTTAGAAGGTCCTCTTATTTTGTTCCACCACTGGGAGCTGTGGTACATCCAGGAGAAATACCCAGGAGCCTGCCCGATGTGGTTATCCCGGGATGCTGAGCTAGAACCATCACAGTCCCTCTGTGGCCCTGCCTTCAGGGCAGTGATGGTTTTAGCTGCCGGTTTTGAGGGGAAAATGGATGGTGCCTAAACTGCAGGGACATGTTGGGAACTGCAGGTGTGTGTGCGCAGCAGGCACACGTGGTGCGTTGCAAAGGCAGGTGTACGTGTGCACAAAAGTTTCTCCCTCTTCTTTCCCTGACCTGCAAAGCTGCCTGGTGGAAATCCCCTCGGTTCTGCTGACTTCCTCCTCCTTTGTTCACACCAAGCTGTGTGACTGTTGCAGAAATACTCCCTTTCACTGTAAAAATAAAGGCAAAATGAAAAATCAGCATTTTCATAGCACTTGGGTCAGGGGAGGAACATTTGAGCAGGGCTTGGGGTGGATCAGGAGCCTTTCTAATAGAGGTCATCACCTCTTCTTTGGCTCAGGACCATGTCCTGAGATTGCAGATGCTGCCTGTGGCAAACTTCAGTGGGTTTGACACATTTCCCTTGGGCTCCCAGTGCCTGTGACCTGACCTGGGGTCCCGCCTGACCCTTTCCCTGCTGTGTTGTCCATGCTGGTCCCTGGCAGACAGGCTGGGCCGTGTTTCCTGTCTGCAGAGGGTGAGCAGAGGCATGAAGGTGCAGAGGTGATGGCTTTGCAGGTGCCTGAATGGAGACAAAACGCAGGTAGCTGGTCTGCAGTGTTTGATGGTAGACAGAATGGGCTTAGATCCTACAAAACCAGGAGGGACGGCACTCACACTCCCATGGTTCACCCACAGGAGCCTGGTCCTGCCGTCATCCAATGCTGTGTCTCCTTCGTAAGGTGACCCTCAGCTTCACTGGCCGTGTTGCTCATGTCCCTGCATGAATGGTCTCACGCTGAGCTCTCCCTGTGGTCCCCATCAGCAGGGAGAGCAGCAGTGGGCAGAGGAACCAACACCCTCACGGCTAGCATAGAAAGCAGGAATGAGCCTGAGCTCAGCTGGAGTGGGGCTCAGGTCCATATCTCCCCCTTTGCCAATAGCTTGTTCCTACTCCACCTGACAGACAAGGAGTTACACTTGGGTCTGCACAACACCTCCAAGCAGGCACTGCTTGTTCCCCTTCTTTTCCATGCTTGGCCTTGCTTTCTGCAGGAGTTCCCTTCTTCAGAGGTTCTGCAACACCCATTTCAGGCATTTCCATGAGTTTCAGGTGAAGCCAGGCCAGGGCCCCGTTAGCAGCAAAGCTCTCCTAGGCAATGTATGGGAAGGCTAATAACTCCTTCCTCTCCTGTTTTCTCTGCCAAGCTTGTCTCCTGGGAAAGTCCCCTCTTTAAATAGCAGGCTGAGTGTCTTTAGGTTGCAGAGTGGTTTTGCCAAGAATTGCATCAAGGACTCTTAGCGTTTGACCTTTCCCATCTTGCTGCAGCTTCTGAGTGTGAGGTTCAGGCTGTGAAGTGGCTGGAAATGCCCCTGACCCCACTCAGCCTGTTCTCTCAGCAGAGACCAGAGCTGCTGCTGCCTCCCGAGGGACCTGCCCTGGCATCCGCAAACGGTGCTTGTGATGGGGCTCGTGGAGACCTGGGCCACCCTTTGCCTGCATGGTGTTGGTGAAATGTGCTGTGGCCCCTGAGAGGGCTGTCAGACCACAGCCTCAACACATGCTATGTGTGTTGTGCCTGCACTTCTTCTGCTCTGAGAAGACACAGCATGATGGGGCTATCTGGGGTGTGCTGCTCTTTTAAATGTCGGGTCTGTAAGTTCTTCTGGATGAAATCAGCTGAGCCAAGTGGCACCAGAAATGCAGACAGTGAGAGCTGGGGGAGGAAGAAGGCACCCTAGATCTATACAAGAGCAGACCTGAGGGACTCCAAACTGGAAGAGAAGGTCACACCACCATGCAGGAGATAGGACCTGCACAGGACAGGTTGAAAGGGGCAGTCAGAAGGATCATCTGCCTTCAGAGGGTCTAGCAAGGTGCTGTGGGTCCCATGCCCACCATGGCTACATCAAACCCAGCTCAGATACCTGTGTTTGCCTGGTGGAGTGGCTCATGGCTGCTAAGGGCTGCAAAGGAGGAGACACTTGAGTGAAAAGGGTTCTTCAGACTGGTGGGCAAAGGTTAGATAAGGGTTTGTGTCAGGAGCTGGAGCTAAAGCACATTGTTTAACAGGAACAGGAGCTAGCTGCTATGCCCAGGAGGATGGCAAGTCTGGTGTCACTGGCAGGTCCTGCTGACAGATTTTGTATTTCCCTCTTGATCAGCTGTGAGCTTGAAGCAGAATTAAATCCAGGTAACATTCTGCCTTTGCAATGCAGGAGGTCAGAAAACTCGGTTATCCTCTATGGCTTTCCAGCCAGTGACTGTGGACCAGGCAGGGATCCTGCCTTAGGGGCAGGCTTATTCTCTCTTCAGCTCCCTCATCTGTCTTCTGCATGGCCAGACCTCCCAGCTCGCCCCATTGCACACAGCTGGAGGTCAGATGTGGGCTCCATCCTTTGCCTTGCTCGGCAGTGGACTGCATGGGTCAAGAGGAGGAAGGTCCGCGATGAGGGCATGTATGTTGCCCCAAACATTGTTCCCACCTGGCTGGAGAAGGATTTGGTGGTCCAAACAAGCACAGATCTGCTTCAAACTCAGCTTTCTGGAGGACTGCTGATGCGTGTATGAAATAGCGACGGCTGAGCTGTGGCCAGGGGCTGTTATGTGCAAAGAAATCAGGGTAACCACAAAGCAATTGGGGAAAAAAAGAGATGTTTTTAAAATTTAAATGAGTTTTATTTCTTTTCATGTTGTAGGTCTGCATTTTCTTTTCGTCTTACGGGCTTGTGCTGCTAAAGTGGTTGCTTTCTGCTTGTTTCTTTAATTAGTTTCTTAGCAGTTTCCCAGCTTCTCTACAGAGACTTTTTCTTCTGAGGAAATTTATTTCTTAAGATTAGTCCTTAAAATGCTCATCCATACTCAAAAGCAGTGTCAAAGCCCAAGGAAAAACTTTGCTATAGGAATGATGCACACACATTTTCTGAGGAAGAAACTTCACTTTCTGATGTGCTCTGAGGAGTGTCCCAGTGAGAGAGCATAGGAACTTGGATTTGAATATATCCCATCATCAGAGTTCGCAGGTTTATTGAGACTTGGGCTCCTCAAGCAGTCGAATGCTTTAGATGAGCCTTCCTAATTCCCCGTGGCTGGGAGTGTGAGGCTAATTTTATACTGCTTTGTTTGGAAATGTCAGCTTTTGTGTACAGAAATTCTACATCCACTTTATTTGTGCATTGCCAAAAGAGATCGCTTTTTAACGTTAACAAGGAATCAATTTGTTTGGAATGTGCAAAGATTTTATGCCACGATGAGAGAAGGTTTTTTAATATGTATATAATAAGCCTAAGGTATGCCCATGTTTTGAATAATCCATATCTTTCTTGTCACCCTGCCTCAGAAAAGATGCTGCAGTAAAGGAAAAGCTTGTGAGAAGGGCAGTCAGGATGATCAGAGGTACAAAAAGGTGTCAGATGGGGAAGGACCCACGTAGAGGTTTTTACACTTTTCGAGACCTTTTGCACTTTTGAAGAACTCTTGCACAAAGGCAGAACCTTTTACACAAAGGTCTCCAAAGCGGTGAGTGGGACAGGGCAGATGAGCAGAGAGAAATTGGTCGCTATTTTTAACACTGGTAGCACTTAGTAAAATGGTGAGGCTGGAGTCTCATGGCACATCCATCACTTCTGGAAACCTTTGCCACAGGGTGCTGTGGGAGCCTAAAGAGAGAGTGAGTTTAAAGAGAGAAAAAGCAAACTGGCTTTCCAGGATCTGTTGGTGGCCGTGAAGAGGGTAGTTTGTGTGCAGTCCCAATTATGGAAGTCTCCAAACTGCTGACCACTAGCTTTGGCAGGAGGACCATCATATTCCTGGTTACCCTAGGTACCAGTGTAGGCTGGGGACTGGGCTGTTGGAAAGCAGCTTAGGGGAAAGGGCCAGATCTAGTGGATAGCAAAATGACCATGAACCAGCAATGGGCCCTTGTGGCCAAGAAGGCCAGTGGCATCCTGGGGTGGGTTAGAAGGGCTGTGGTTAGAAGGTCAAGAGAGGTTCTCCTCCCCCTCTGCTCTGCCCTGGTGAGGCCACATCTGGAATAGTGTGTCCAGTTATGGGCCCCTCAGTTCAAGAAGCACAGGGAACTGCTCGAGAGAGTCCAGTGCAGAGCCACAGAGATGCTGAAGGGAGTGGAACATCTCCCTGCTGAGGAAAGGCTGAGGGAGCTGGGGCTCTTCAGCTTGGAGAAGAGGAGCCTGGGGGTGACCTCATTCATGGTTATAGAGATGTAAAGGGTGACTGGCAGGAGGATGGAGCCAGGCTCTGCTCAGGGACATCCAATGTCAGGACATGGGGCAACGGGTGCAAGCTGTAACATGGGAGGCTCTATGTAAACGTGAGGAGAAACTTTCACGGTGAGGGTGACAGAGTCTAGAACAGGATGCCCAGCGAGGTTGTGGGGTCTCCTCTGGAGACATTCCAAACCCAGCTGAATCTGTTCCTGTGTGATCTGCTCTAGGTAATCCTGCTCTGGCAGGGGGAGTTGGACACAATGATCTTTCAAGGTCCCTTCCAACCCCTATCGTTTTGTGATTCTTTGATATTCCTGGCCTGTTTCACCTACTCTTACCCAAGTGGAGGCTGCTGTCTGTGTCAGAGTCAGGATGAAAGCCCTGATGATCTTTGTACTTGTTCAATATGCCAGTTCTTGTATTAAAAAAAATAAAAAATAACAAAAGGTTCAGAGGAGCAGCTAAGACCCAGATTCAGAGCTGCTTAAGTGTTGCAGAAACAAGGATGTAACTTTTAGAAGCTTGAGATTTCTTCCTGTCTCTCCTCTGTCTTTTTTTTTTTTTTTATCGGTTTTCTAAAATTACAGTGAAGCATCCCACAGACGTTGTGTTTTGGATTTTTTCTGGTTGGTTTATTCTGTGCGTGTGTGTGCGCACATGAAAATCCACAGTACATTGGTGCTAACTGCTTAGTTTCCAAAGACAAGACAGACCATGCAGCTGTTGGGTAAAACCTATAGAAATCACTCAGCGAACGTAAGTAGCGTAAAATATTGCAGATGTTCTGAAACAGTACGAATCCTTTTTTTGAATAAAATCTCCCAAATAATAATTGTATTGGCTTTCCTAGCTCATCGTGCTCTGTTCTGTCAGGTGGAAGCTTTGCTGTGAGGGTGATGGGATCAGTAACTCGCCTTCCCCAAGCTGGAGGTGCTCAGCTGTCTACTGCCAAGAACGTTTCTCTGTAGCGAGGACATCTGATTTTACCAGTTCACTGTCCCGGCTGGAGCTAGAAAAGAACTAATTCTGTTCAGTGATTTTAATTCTCAGCTCAGGATCTTCTAAGTGATGTCCCTGTCTGAAATTAATGGCAGGGTTTTGCAGGGTTTTGCAGGCAGTCTGCCTCCAGCAGTGATAACCCTCCATGGTTATTGTCACTGCCAAGGGTTGGGGGGGTGGGTGCAGAAAGGCTCCTGCTTGTACTTGTTCCTGTGCAGACTGAGGTCACTGCTAAACCTTGTGCCCTGTGTTGGGGGTACAGAAAGTGAAAGGTGGTACCTGCGGAAGGAGAGGCCAGGACAGGTGACCCCAAACCGACCAGCGAGGCATTCCAGCCCATAGACACCATATTCATTATAATGCTGAGGGATCATGAGGGTCAGGCCTCTTCTTCAATAGCTGGTGTCCAAGGAGGACTCCATCTGTTCTGCCTTTGGTTCAAATCCATGTGCTTCTGCATCCAGTTCCAGAATCTAGCTCCTGAATCCGGTTCCCATCTGCTGCTGCGTCCAGTCTGGGACTTGCCCAGTGCCTGTTCCACAGCACAGTGGTGATATAATTGCCATCAGGGGGCGTGGGTTCGATATTGGGTTTGTATGTATTTGTATATATTCCATTTTATTACTATTTTCATTAAAGCTGTTCTAGTTTTCATTTCCAATCTGTAAGTCTCTCTCCCGCACGCCCTTTTTCTTCTCCGTGGGGAAGGGAGCTGGGCTAATAGAGAGCATCTGTCATTTGTCTAGTGGCTGGCCCAGCCCTAATCCTTGACAGCCACAAATGGAGGATGGTGAGAAGTGTCTGCCTCAGCTTTCCAGACTCTCACTGTGTCTGCTAGGGTGGGATTTGCTCTGGCTGGACCACCAGGCACTGTTAGCCAGATGCTTGCACCATGGGACTGCCGTCCTTCATGTGCCAACTCGGCTTGCCGATCACACCTACCTCTTGACAGGGTTAAAAGAATAAAGTAAGTTTGGATGATTTCTCCAAAGTCAAAGGGATCCTCCTAGTGACAGCCTTTATATACCTGCTACAGAAAGTTAACAGAATGTGAGACATTCTGGTTGGCTTTACCAACCAGAAAACCCAGGTCCACTCCCAGCTCTCAATCTGGATGAGGCCCTTTGGCCTCTGCTTCACCACAACCAATTCTCCTAGCATGTTGTCTTGGCCAAAATGAGCATGGAGAGACACCAGGTGCCTGTTTGGTCTGTCGGAAGGCTCATATGTGCCCTTGGCAGGAGGAACCACAGAGCTCAAATGCAGGATCCAGAGATGTCCTGGGAAATCTGGAGTAATTTCCATCCACAGACCTCGCCTCAAGGATCTTTTTATTTTACTGCTGCTGGAGCTTCCTTATATTGGGGTCTTACTTCTGACCTTTGAGCATCTAATGAAACACTCCTAAGCCAATTTAGAATCACAGAATGATTTTGGGTTGGGAGGACCCTTAAAGATCACCTTGTTCCAACCCCCCTCCCTCTAGAGCAGGTTGCTCAGAGCCACCATCCAACCTGGTCTTGAGCACATCCAGTGCTGGAGCATCCGCAGCTTCCGTGGACAACCTCATCCAGTGTCTCACAACCCTCAGAGTGAAGAAATTCTTCCTAATTTCTAATCTAAATCTTCCCTCTCACAGTTTGAAGCCATCACTCCTCGTCCTATCACTACAAGCCCTTGTCAAAAGTCCCTCCCAGCTTTCCTGTAGGCCCCTTCAGATACTGGAAGGCTGCAATAAAGACACCCTGGAACCTTCTCTTCTCCAGGCTTAACAACTCCAGCTGCTTTGATCTGAGAAGAGCTCTCTCTGATGAATAAAAAGGGACCTTCAGGTGCTGATATTCTACCAGTTTACTTTTTCTTGCAAGAGGTAATTGAATGACCATCGTAAGCACATACTGTAACAGTTTTCGGATTTCACACTCTAGGAGGTCCTTGGTGTCCTTCTGCATCTTGAGCTCAGTTTTCCCTCTCCTTACCAGGACACCTCACAACAGGGACCTTTTCAGTACTTCTCAAGGAACTTACAAGAAGAGTATTTCAGAAATCATCATTTATTCAGTATTTATGACAACCTTGGAATTCAAATTAAGTTGCAACAAAGTAGCACACAGGTGGTCACTTGGTTATTACACAATTTCTACATTACCTTCCTGCAACTCTGACTTTTCATCGTTCCATAGTCCCCCTGTTGCCAAGCTCTGATGTTGCCAAACAGCTTGCTTCCACCCGAATCCTTAGTGTCTGCTGCAGGAATGACCCTGGCTTGCCACAGTTTGAGCAGGAAGACGTCATGCTGGTCTTTTCCAGGTTTCTGATTTCTCCTGGGGTCAGCAAATAGCATGACATCTCTAACATCTTGGAGTGCCCTAGGATTAAGCCACTGGTCTACAATAGCCAGTGAAGTCTGTTACTTTGACTCTAATGAGCTTTAGGATATGTATATAGATAGCTGTGTAAGTAATCTCAGTGAGTTCTTTATCTAGACATCATCTTCTTAGCCCTCAGGCCCAGCAAAGCCTGATATGGATGTTGTGCCTTCCTTTCACCTCTCTGGTATCTTGTTAGCAGATACCACCTCACTGCAAGAGCCACAGGGTTCTCCTTCTGTTCTCCTTGTCCCCAAACACACCAGGCTAAGCATGAGCACTTCCTTCAGGGCTTCCCCAGGTATCACTTAGCAATGGAGATGGCATCCTCTGATACCAGTGTTTTCATTCCCCAAACCAGCTGTCCCATCATGATGCTTATGACTCATACTGGGTTGAGAGGTGTGTTAAAAGATGCTCATCTAGTCTGTCTCTGCAGTGACCTACCTACGTGTACCAGTCCCTTGCAGAGGGACTGCCAGCCTGTCATTCTCCAAAGCAAAGAGTAAAACAGCAGCTGTTGTGATTAGCACAAAATAAAGCAAGAAAAAGATGTATTCATGGCACCAGAACTTTGCTGCTCTGGCAGCTGGAATGGTGCACAAACCAGATCATCAAGGTTTAGTTCAGCCTGTGACTTGAGCATGGTCTCTGCAGCTCGTCCTGCAGCCCTTCCCCTTCTCCAGGAGCCACTGGCCATTTCACCCCTGTGTGCATCTCACCATGGACCAAATTCCAGCTAGCTGGATGTGTTGTTGTTGTTGTTCAGGCAGGAGCCAGCTCTTCGGGTTTTTTTGGGTTTTTTTGATTGCTTGAACAAGCATTTGTTGTATCAGGTGGCATGGAGAAGGAGCAGCTGTAAAGTTCCCCTGTCCCCAGCCCCATGCTGTGCCTTGCCAGCCCTGGGAGAGAGCCAGCTCTTCCCCATGCTCCTGTGGATGCTGGGTGTGTGGTCTCTCCTAGGTTTGCAGTGTGGGTGGAGGTGTCCTGAACAAGAGCTCTGACACCTTCCTCTGCCCTTGCTCAAGCTGCGATAACATTTTTTCACTCCCCCGTGCTTACACTTAAATCATTTACAGGAGATTACTGACACATTTCTACGTGCTGTGTCACCTCCCAGACACCCCTTGCTTTCTGTGGTGCTGGAGCATTACAAAGTGTGCACATGGGCTGGGGTGGCCACGCCAGGGCTGCTTTCAGGGCCTCTCTGGTGTCACAGGCTTATACATTTGCTTTGCCTTTGAGCGAAACCCCCTTGAAATGCTCACCAGACACATAGCTTCATGTCCCACCTCAGAGTCATAGAAGCATGGAATGGTTTTGGTTGGAAGAGACCGTTAACATCATCGAGTCCAACCATTATCCCAGCACTACCAGGGCACCACTAAACCATGTCCCTCAGCACCACGTCTCCATGGCTTTGAAACTCCTCCAAGGGATGTGGATTCCACCCCTGCCCTGGGCAGCCTGGGCCAGCCCTTGACAACCCTTTTGGGAAAGAAATTGCTCCTCAGGTCCAATGTAAACCTCCTCTGGTGCAACTGGAGGCCAGTTCCTCTTGTCCTGTTGCTTGTTCCTTGGGAGAAGAGCCCAACCCCACCTGGCTCCAACCTCCTGTCAGGGAGCTGTTGAGAGCCAGAAGATCTCCACTGACCCTCCTTTTCTTCAGGCTGAGCAAGCCCAGGTCCCTCATCTGCTCCTCATAAGACTTGTGCTCTGGACCCCTGCAGTGTCTCTGCCTTGCAGCATTAGCACTGAGCATGCAGGGATGAGGACCACGGGGATGGTGGGGCAGCCCTCGGCAGCAGGGAGAGGGAGCTTCCTGGAAGTCATCAAAAGCCAAGGGTGTGCTGGTGTATCTTGCCATAGAGAAGTCACTCTTCCCATGTGCAGGCTGCAAAAGCCATCCTCCTGGCACTGAACCTCGTCCTTGGACACGAATGGCTCAGCACAACATGCAGGCATCGCAGCACCCAGCGCGTGGTGTTGACACAGGCTCCTGGGAGAACAGCATCAATACCAGGCGAATATTAATACTAACAGGAGGAGGCAGAACAATTGTTTACTCTGCTTTTGTTAATCAGTTTGTTTTCATTCGTGATCCCAAAATGAAATTAAAAGGCTCTGTTTACATTGCTGAATTATCATCTGCTCCAGCAGGTAAAGCACTTTGGCAGAGAATTAATGGAGCCACGGACAGATTTGTGTCAAAAATATGTGCATATTTTCCCACCAAAGGATTTGTTTGAAATGAGCTGGAATCTCACGCCTTTGTGTTTAAATAAAACATCATCCACCAACCACCCACACACGCTGCTGGGATGCTGTGGCCCTGAAACAAGGTCACCTTTAAAAGAGCTGAGTTGAAGGCGTTTCCCATGCTAGATTCAAAGGTGATTTTCCAAGACCAAAGATGGCCTTGGAGGGTAGCTTAAGGATTCAGAATATTCTTGAAAGAAAAAAAAATCCTATCCTGGTGCCAAAGACAGACAACACAGGGCTTCGGTTTGTCCTCAAGAGCTTGTGCTAAATTGTGCTGGGGGGGGGATGGGGGGAGGGTGGGTATTTCTGTCTCAACAGCAAGAGCCAAATTATCTCCTCTGGTGCCGCAGTGCAACCCAGCACAGAACGGGGCCCTTGCACCTGCCTCAGAAGGCTGAAAAATCCAATTCTGATCATTTTTGCGCCAGCAGCACTAAATTTATAACCCAGAACAAGGAAGACAAGATCTAAAAACCAATTTAGCAAAAAATGGCCTTTGCAACTAAAAATTAATGCTTCAAACGGCCTAAATGAAGCTTGAAAATAGCTTTTTTTTTCTGCTCCAACCAATGATTCACGTGCCTATTTGCAAACAATTCAAATGCAGTAAATTGAGAGGAAATATAAATCAGGTTCCTAAGTGAAGCTGCATAAATCCAATAAATGATTGATGAGAGAATCCTGGTTTAAGACGCGGCTGTCTGTCTCCTGCGCCGAGGCAGAAAGTAACGGGGCCTTCGCCTCCTTGGGCCATGCCGAATGAAACGAGTTTGCACCGACCTCTGATCCCCACCAAAGGTCAGATGCAGCTTTCTCTCTCCACCTGGCCAAGCTGCCCGAAAAAGAGAACTGCAAAATAAGGCTGTGCTCACCCGAGGACCTGGCAGAGCTCGTTACAGTCTCTCCCCTATGGAGGAGGAGGGAAACGGCCTCACTGTCTGTGCTGCAGAGGAACCAGAGCTTGCAGAACAACCCAGCAAAGGGTTTGCTGGTCCCAAAGGAACGTGGCTACTGGCATGGACCTGGTGCTGCTGGGAATCAGGAGCGTGGCTCAGGCCAGGTACCTGCATCTCCACCTGGCTTCAGGGCAAAATGCTGATGCATCTGGCAAACGCTGACTCTGCAGTAGGACCATACCGTGCTCCTCTGCTCGTACGGCATGTCTGGGGCTGGATGTGCCCTAGTGAGAGGCTCGTGGCCCCTTTGTGCTCTCTGCTGCTCTCTGCACATGGTGACATGTCCTGCTGGCACAGGGGACGTCTCAACTTTGATCTTGGAGCACGACTGCAATAGCAAGGGCAGCTGGCGGTGATGTGTTCTCAGAGCTGATGACTGTGGCAGATGAATGGGACCTCAGAGATGTGAAGATATACCCAAAAATCGACCCAAGAGTTACCCAGATCCAGCCAAGGCTCTTGCATGCCACAAGCCATCCCTGGGCTGCTGGTGCCATGAAGTATCCAAGCCTTGGTCTGAAGGTGTAGGGGATAACCCACTGCATGTGGGAGCTTTCGCCAGGAAGGGGACTGTGGCCAGAATGTGTTTCTCATAGGTAGTTTTTGGTCTTCATTCCTTGTTCTTCATGTGACTAGCAGCTCCAATGATTGTGCCTATCGTGCTGGGAGGTGAGTGCTCTTGCCTGGGTCTGTTCCTGGCATGGAGCCACCAGTGCAAAGTGTGAGGCAGGCCTTCAGCAGACCCTACACCTCCAGGACACCAGTTTATGGCCTGGTGGCTGCTGTGAGCACCGAGCCTGCAGTGAGTGATGAGTCTTTAACACACCAGCAGCTCAGTTATCAAACCCCTGAGGGAGGGGTGACTGTGTGGGAAACAGGAGATTTGGGCCAGTGTCCTGCCTCCAGCATGGAGCTGGTGCCAGAACATCCCGTCCCCTGAAGGGCTGGTTTCTTGTCCTGCTTGGACTGAACAGCTCTGCAGGCATTTGCAGTGAGATGTGTCACATGGTGCTGATGCAGCCCTGAGGGCTGGCAGTCACGAGCGGCTTTTTCCATCCATGGATTGATGGGTCTGTTGGGTAAGGGCCAAACCTCATACAAGTTTCTCTGCAGCCCTCGAGTGCAGTATGATACTTCTGGGGTGCCACCTTTCCCATCTCTTCTGGGGATGGAGAACTTGAGAAACAGAAGGCTTCTCCTTTTGAGCCCTGTCAGTTTGTGTTGTAGCAAAGCAGATCACCCCTGAGTGAACCTTGCATTTCACCTCAACCATTGTCTGCATCCTGACCCACCATCAGTCTGCCAAAATGGTGAGAGGAAAGGATGGTTTGCTTAAGGAGGCACCAGGACAGCCAACACTGTGATGCTCTGGCTTCCAAGGTGATGGGAAGAACCAGAACCTTGTTGGCCCCTGCTTTGCCTTGGAATTGGGAGGTTCAACCACTTTTTTTCTGCAACTGACAGGTCAAGACAGCTGCCACCAGCTCCTGCTTCCAGGCAGCTTGGCATAAATCAGCATCGGTGGAACGAGGTGGCTTGTCTCTGCTCCAGGTTGTCCCTGTTTGGATTTGGCTCTGACACAGTTTTCATGAAAAATTTATTTTGTGAGAAAATGGATTTTCAATCAAACCAGGCATTTCTGCATAAAATATTGTTTGCCTTGACATTTTCCCATATTTTTTTTTCGATAATACAGTTCCTTTCCTTTCTTCCCGCACCCTCTTCCAAAGAGACAAGCACAAAAATAATTCAGAAGCGTTGTTAATTTTTCAGTGAAAGTGTCTGGGTTTGGTTAACAGAGAACTGAATATTTTTAGAGAAAATCAAATATTTTTCATCAAAACTGAGGAGAAGTCAGTTTTCAGAAATGAAACTGACTGATAATGCAGTGGGAAAATTAAAACTATCTGGTGGGTAGTTTGCAGAGAGAAATTGGTGTCGGTAGCTGGCCAGCCTGCAGCACAGGGGAAGGATGGGATGGGAGGATTCTGGGTCCCAGCCAGCCCCTCAGCTTTACAGCCCTGACCATGCAGAGCCACAGGGGAAGTGGGGACAACTATGTCAGTGGCCTTGGGTCCTCATGGCCAAAAGGCCAAGGTGCCCTTCTCCATGACAGGAATCACTGTGACCATCATCCTGCTCCGTCCTCCTTTCCATCCTCATGAGGCTGGACCATGCACCAAACGAATCTGCTCCTCTGACAAACAGCATGTTGGGCAGAGGAACAAGGAGGCGTATCTAGGGTCTCAGGAGATGCCTGCTCTGTAACGGAGCTCATTTCTACAGACTCCATGTGGGATAGCTGCTGCTGGGGACATTGCCAGCCCCCAGTGCCCTAGGTTTGGCTTCCTTCTACCCTATTTCTGTCAGAACTTTTGACAGGCTGAGGAATGATTGGCTTTCCAAAAGCTCCATGTGACAAAAGTCTCTTACAAAGTTTTTTGCTTCATCAAGCCATGATGGACAGTCCCTGTATCCACCCAGGCACAAGTGAGCATCCTTCATCAGGTGACTGTGGGTCCTCCATCCTTCGGGTGTTTGGCTCCGTGGGCTCAGGGCCAGTGTGGGGGAGCCCATTGCCTGCGCTGTGGCCATGAGGCAGCAACAGGGGACCATGCAGAAATTTCTGAGATACGTGGAAGAAAGTGTCCCATGTTCCCACCCATGTGTTTGGAAGGTGGGGAGGGGAAGGGGGCAAAGACCACATCACCCCACACAGCACTTTGCCTTTCTCACAGCCGGACCTAATCAGTGGGAAAGGTCTTTGGAGGATCCCTGGATGTTCTTGCTGAAGTTCTCTGATGGTAACTCATAATCTGTGATCCCACAACAGCCCTGAGCTGGCTCTTCAGTCCCACTCCTTCAGCTGGCTCATCCTGGGAGAAAAGGACACTGGTCCCAGAGAGGGGCTGAGGCCATGGCTCCATCAATCAGGTGAAGCTGTCAAGGAACTGCGCTCGGTTTGCTGCATGGGGGATCCTGCTGGCTGCCCTTTAAAGAGGCAGAGCTGGCTCCAGAGGGGCCTTGGAGAGATTCACCCTGCCAGCTGTGGCTGGCAGCTGGCTAGGCACACGGCCTTGGGAAATTCTTGCTATTTTCCAGCTCTTGCTCTTCTGCAGGACTAGCAGAATTTCTCAGTGTAGAGACATTTGTCAATTTGCATAATTAAAGCACTGCAAACTCATCCAGATTCACAGATCCCTGCGCTGGCTCCCCTGAGACTCACCACTTCTCTCCCATGAATTATTTATTGGCAGCGGTGTTTCAAACGGGCCCCTTTGTCTGCGGCGTTTGCTCCAGATTCCATCTCTCCAAGGTGGAGGCGATGCTGTGGTCCTCAGAGACAGAACCTGGGGAAAGGGAACAGCTCCGTTTGCCACAGCCCTTCCTTTTGCTCTGCCCATCAGTTGAGAACAAGGGAACTCCCTTGAAACTCTGGGGCTGCCTGTCGCGAGCGAACCGAAGGAGATGACTGTGCAGGCAGCAGAGATTGATGATGAGGGTGCATTGTCAGCAGGGGCTCGGGGTGCCTGGCACCTCTACCCCTGGCATGCTTGTCCTCATATCCCTGCGTGGGACATTAGGGCTTTGTGGAGGACAGGTTGGGAGATGTCTCCAGCCCCGTGTGCTGTGGGGAAGCAAAGGGGCAACCCATGAGCAGCGGGGCTGCAGCAGGGCACCCTGAGCTCTCCTGTGTGCTCCCCTCTTCCCAGGCTGCTTTACTCTCTAGGCAGAGCACCCATGACCTGTCTCACTTGCCAGAAACCACATTTCCCTGGTTCAGGCACACAAAAAGTAATTGATAACACAAACGAGAAAGCCAGAAAGACAGAGGAAGTCAGCAGCAACTGGTAAGTTCATAGAGACCTGGCTCATATTTGCAGGCTCTCCCTGCCAGAGTCGAGTGTGTGCTTGTAAATCCCACGTCAGAGGAATACAAATATTTGTGCTGCGGAAACACTTCCAATGAAGTCCTGGAGCTCTCCTTCTCAATTCCTTTTAGCCTTTCAGAGGTCTGTTTGCTTCCCAGTCCGTGGGAGCCCTGCAGACAGCGCGGCTCTGGCGGGCACGCTCCTGAACACCCGAATGCTGCATCTCCTTCCTCGTCCCGTGGCTGCAGTGGTTCCCTGCTGGCAGCATCTCCAGCACCAGGAGCTCAGCACCTCCCAGCAAAGATGAGTGAAGATGCAGTTGCTTTCCCTCCATCTCTCAGCAATGTCTGCAGGGCAGAGTGGAGCCAAAGCAAGACTGAAATCAAAACGCAGAGGCCCCAGTGCTTGAGTAAATCAGAGGAAGTCCAGGGATCAGCCGCTGCTTACGTCTTTGCTAAACAGTGGTGCAAACGGAGCCGAGGATGGAGCACGTGGGCATGGGATGATGCTGGGGCAAGGCCTGGTCCAGTGAGACCAGAGCTGCGCTTTCCAGCCTAGTCTGTTTCACCTTGGACCTGGACCTGGACCTGGACCTGGACCTGGACCTGGAGAGGGAGTTTGCAGTTGCAGATGCAGCCGGAAAAAGTTTCAGTCTGCCAAAGGTACAGATGCATGTGCTGTTCTCAGCCTCTCCCCACCCCCTTCATGAATATGTATGTGCAGCAACGTGGCTTTTAATAACATAAGCACCTGCTATTCGATCTTCTGGAGCTGTGCCAGCCCTGAGGCTGCCACGGCAGGGAAAGGCAGCGGCGTGGAGCTGAACTGGGAGCACTGGGGCTGGCAGCGGGTGGGAGATCGCGGCGCTTTGCTGTCGTGGGGCCATTCGCAACCGGCCGAGCGGGGCTGGCAGCGGCTCCTGGCGATGCTGGTGGTGGGCTTCACTGGATGGACAGCTGAAGGCTTCGTACTGGGAGGCTGGAGCGTTTATTCCAGAGAGCCCAGGCTCTCCCTGTGCTCATCAAAAGGTGTGATCACGCCTGCAGGGGCGAGGCTCGCATGTGTAATTTTCAGCTCCTATCCCCTTCGGTAAATCAGATGAGGCGAGAAATGGTACAATGCAGTTGGGGGCTGTTGCGAAAAACCTCTGCAAAGGATTCTCACAGTGCGATGGAAGCTCGAATGCTCACTCATCTGGGCTTCTTAAGTTTTTATTTTTCATTTATTTATTAATTTATTTATTCCTGGAGACTGCTGTTGCTGATGTATTATTTATACAGCAGGAAATTAGACTCTGAGGACTCAAGTATTCTTCAAATAAGCTTCCTAATTCTGTCAATTAAGAATGCACGGGCTGCTGGGTCTCTGGCTTGAGAAGAGCCGCAGAGGAGTGAAAGGTGCCCCTGGTCATTGCGCTGATGCGCTGCACTGACGGCACGCTACAGACATTTCAGCTGGAGGGAAAAAAGTCCCAAAATCAAATGCGTGGGATGCTAGGAGCATTAGATACGGCAGCTCTTGCTGGTTTCAGTGGGACAAACAACTTCCTGTGCTCTGGCGGGGGGAAATACGGAAGCCCTGAACGTGTGGTCTCTCGTTGTTACATTCTGTACCAAAATCTGATGCTATTCATTGCTGTTAACAAATGGCTGCTAAAGCTGGGAGAGCACTGTTACGAGTTAGGGGTCATTTACTCTCTAATTAATGCAGTAATTCTTCATGTGTTCCCAGTGTATTTCAAGAACAAATGAGCTGACATGTAAACTAAGGCATAAAAGAGCATATTCCCTCCTTTACCGCCTTGTCTTAACCAACAGGCGTTTGTAAATTGTGTTGGAAGTCTTCTGCACCAGGGCACGGGGATCTGTTCTGGGCAGTGGAAGGGGGCTTAGGCACAGGGCTGCAGGACAAGCCCTTCTCACCTCCCGTAGGAAAGAGAATGTCACAGGGCAGAGGAAAGGAGGAAGCAGACTGTCCCCGAAGTGCATCTGGGCACGGGGTAGCTCCACGAGCTGCTGGCACCAAGCTGGGTAACAGAGTGTTCCCTTCTACCTGCAAAATACTCATCCCTGCGCTGGGACCGAAGGTGCTCATTTTGGAGCCAGGAAAAAGCAACAGGGGTGTTGCGGGGGAGGGGGGAGCCGGCAGAGGCGACGCTTGCCAGCACATTTACAAATGCTTTCCTGCGTTTTCCGCAAGGGATGTCAGGTGCAGGAAGAGCTAAGTGCTTGTCCTCCCCTCAGCCTTGCTATGGGAAAGGTGAGACATCCCGGAGGACAAGCGCTTTGTCCCCTCCTGTCTTTTATGGGTTGGACAACGTCCCTTCTGCCACCCCACAAGCTCCCTGTGCTCTCTGGCTGAGGGATGGAGGTTTATGGCTGCAGCATGGGGTTTCTTTTTTTTTTTCTTTGCTACAAATTTAATGTCCACTGCAAATGCAGATCTCTCCATCTGGAGGAGGAATAAATGCCTGCGCTGTCTGCTCTGCATAGATGTGATAACTCATTCTGGAGGACAGGGACACATCACTGTGCAGTGCTGAGTCCTGCTGAAGGGCTCTGGGGACAGGACTGCCACTATGGGTGAACACCCCAGCTGCACTGGGTCAAGGCTGGAGACACGGTCCTTCTTCTCCTGGGGTGCTCTTCTGTACTGCGTGCCAGGGACCAGTCCAGAAAAGGATTGATTGGCTCCTATGTGCTCCTGGAAGCATGGGTCCTGTGCTGGCAAAGATAGCCCTGCCACCCTCCAGCCCTTCCCAGTCCCCAGAGCCTTTGCAGGTGACACCAGAGGGGACTGACTTGCACACAGACTGTGTGAAGTGATCTGTGGATCCCTAGCCACAAATGGGTCGAGAAAGAAGTTCTCCTCCTTTCTGTAACCCTTTAAGGCCTTGGCAATGTACCTTTCTTGCTGTCCTTTGTTGATTAAACAAGTCTTCTCTCCCAGTCTTCTGTAATGCCATCACTTTGTTGGAAACTGTAGCTTCTGGAAGCATGGGTTTGGTTTTTGAAATGGTTTTTAGTCATGAAGGCTGTGGAAAAAGGTGAAATAACTCACCCATTTGGATTCACACAGCAGATCCCTGACACTGAATAGCTGTGCGAAAGGCCATGTGCTGGTTTAGTGTTTGTGTATTGCATGGGCCTGTGGATGGAGAGATAGATATGGACAGTGTCTGTTCCACCATTTACCATGCAGCCAGAGCCCAAAATATGAGCAGGGCCCTGTCCAAGTAACTTTGCATGACAAGCAGAGATGCTGGCAGGTGAGTGTGGCCCCTGAGATACTTTCATGGTTACTGTAGGATGGCAGAGCACTGACAGTCCAGTCTCAGATTGCTTAGGAGCATGGAGCTCAACCACCATCAGAGCTGAGCTGAGAATAACTCTGGTGCTGAGGGTGCCCCACCTTCTTAATTCATGGACTCTCATCTCTTTTGGCCTTGGCAATGCTCAACCACTCCCCTGGTGCTTTCCAGAACCTGGCACTTAATCTCATGTGTCCCCATCCCTTGCTTTCTGTGTTCCTGCCTGCCATTGGATGCGGCACTCTTGGTCATCTCCATCTCATGTCCACTGGCAGCCCCTCTATCTCGTCTTCTTGTGCCTGCTGTTGAGGTTATGGTGCCTTCAATACAATTTTGCACTTTTACTGGCAGAGTGCTTTTTAGCAATGCACTCTGCTTCTTAGCAGTGCATGTGGGCCAAGAGCAGCACATCCTCCCTCTGTGCACAGTGTGGCCCACTGCTGACCCTCAGATTCTGTGAGAAACCAACAAACTGATAAAGAGGGAGAAAGACTCATCTCTGAATTGCATTGGTCTTCAACACATGTATTGAGTTAGACAGAGAAAAGCTGCAAACAGGCACTCACTAGCAGGCTATTTCTGCTTTGAAGAAGCTCATGAAATTTAAACCACACATGGCATTAGACTTCTCACTGTCCTTCATGCTTATGGGGGAATAAATGCTTTTCTTCTCAGCTCTAGTGAATGCAGGGCTGAGCCTCTCCATCTGAAAATGCTGGGTTTGCTATGGAAACCAGTCCCTGTTATGACAGCTCTCCAGTCCTCATGCAGGGAGGAATCAGAGACAAGGCTCCTGGGTTGGAAACAGTGAACACAAGTGAAGCACCAATCTTCCTCTGCACCTCACTGGGGCAAGCGTGGAGTAACTCCCTGCTTAGCTGACCTTGCTCTCAGTTTGGGTGGGCAGTAATGGAGGGGGGACTGGATGCAGGGATGGAAGCACAGCAGAAGAATCCTTATTCTGCTCATTTCTAAATTGATCCTTTTCTTCCTTGTTATTCCTGTTCTCTCTTCTTCTTTTTCAGTCCTTCCAGATAGAACCACCTAGAAATATAAGCCACAGTGTTTTAAAGAGGCAGCACACTTAGAAAACAAGGATATATGTGGTTGAAAATTTGCACTGTTGGATTATTCCTTATTTTCTGCTTGTCGGGAGACAGAGCTTTGCAAGGACCTGCCAGCTGGCACCTGGAGGTAGCTGTGCTCTGCAGTGGGCTGTGGGTGAGAATGAAGTCCTGGTGGGCACTTGTTTCTCATCCTCAGACATCTCTGTCACAGGCGTGATGCTCAGCAGAGATGCTGTGCAATGATCAGGAATGGAGGAAGACATTGGGTTTTGCCTACAGACATTACTGAACTTCTGCCTCTGCTTCCAAGGATGTGCAGGAGCAGCTACCTGCAGAGCCAGGAGATATCAGAGGGGAGCAGGTCATCTAGCAGGGCAAAACATACAACTCTCATCATCCACACAAGTTCTCACTGAAAGCCCTTGCAGAAGGTGTCACTTGAAACAAAGACAGATCAGCCCAATATGGATATATGCATCTGATCTGGTTGTCCAGTGACACTTATTTCACCAAACATGAATGTCTATATGGAAGCAAGTTATCTTTGCACTCTTTACAGTCAATGAAGTCCTGAGCATGTTGTTTCTCTTTCTAAAGACCTGCACTTCCTCAGCTGAATCATGTCCCAGAGGCTGAGCCCAGACCAATCAGATCCCCTCCCTGAATTAGAATAGTGAACTGCAGCTGCAAGCATCGGATGGTCTCTGGGCTCTGTGGTACCCAGCAAATCCGTGCTTGTATCAGAGCTGGCCCTTAAAGAGGGGGAAATAGGATTTTGTAAGATTTATGGTTACCATGAATCACCTTCAGGACCTTTGTTTTTGGGGAGGTCCCTGGATCTCACATTCTCCACAGTAATCCTCCAGACAGCCCCCAGCATCACTGCTGCAAGGCAGGAGAGCCTCTGTTGCTTCTGCGGCTGACACCACCTCCTTAAATCACTGCATCCCCTCCTGCCTGCCTGCCCTCCCTCCCTCCCTCTCCAGGAGTAGTTAAATCATCTCTAAATGAGCTCTTTTAAGGAAATGCAGGCAATCAGCAGTGAATTATTGCAAGGCACAAGGGCTTTCTTAAAAGCGTTGGGCACTTACTGGTCATCTGGACTCCAGAAGGCACAGCCCTTTAAATCAAAACCCACAGGTCGGACTAAGCAACGCCTCTGCCGGGCTTGCTTGGGCAGACTCTGCACCGGTGGCTTATCAGCATCGTCCTCCCTCCCCGCTGTCCTCTCAAACAATCCTCTTCAATGATCCCTGTGCGTTCTGCTCCCTCTTTTCAAATTCACTTTTGCTAACGATTTTTACGGTCTGAGGTCAGCACGTACTCAGGCTTCGGCAGGTTTGGAGACTTTCTCGAGCTCTTTCCACACCGCCCTGCCTAGAGCCTCCCAGCAGGGATGCTGGTTAAAACCAGGAGGTGATGGAAAATGGTGCCCTGTTGCTCGGGGAAGGAGTGTCACTCTCTTCAGGGGGGGTGCTGTGATTGTGTTACTGAGCCTTTCCTCATCCGCAGTGTTTGCACACAGCAATTGCAAACCTCAGCTTTGAATAGGGAAAGGAATTCTCAAAGAAAACACAGTCTGGGGCATTTCATTCACTTCCCGCTTTCTTAGGTTTGGGGAGATAGACGAGTTAGCATTTTCATCTTCTTTGCCAAAAATAAATATATAAATAAATAAAAAAACTAGTATTAGAAAGCAAGCTGTGGTGAACTCATGAATCCACAAGCTGGGACTTCAAAAAATGTGCTAAATATCGTAAGATCAGTGATAAAACCTGAAAGTCAGCAGAACCCATAGTGCCTAAGTGCCTACACATCTCCCTGCCGTTGACAGCAGGGCTGAGGGTCAGGTGGCACCCCTGCCCATTGCCCCTCCTCCCCTTGCCAGACAAGTGAGGGGGCAATGGGATCAGAGCAGCCTACGTTTAATGTGAAGACAAGACATTCATCATCGGCGTGATCCGCTAATTTCTGCGTCGTGCGGTGGCAGTGAGTGACAGCTCTCTAATCTCACTCAGGGAAGTCATCTTTTGGGTCATACTCTGTCAAGGAAACCACGAGTAACGTTTTGACTTCCTTCTTTGAATTCTCCCAGTTTAAAAGGGTTTCAGAGTTCCCTCTCATTTTGTAACACCGAGGGAGCTGCGATAAAATGTCATCCCTCCCCCCGAAATATTTACCTGCAGATGAGAGCTGATTTGGTTTGTGAGTGAGGCTGAGTGGGGTGTTTTTGGGTGCAGAAAGTGGAGCAAGGACAGGAGTTCAGCACAGGGCAGAGCTGCAGGAGCGGTCGTGGTGCGCAGTTGTGTGGCGCCTCTTTGGAAAATGATTTCTTAGAAGAAAAGGGTGCAGACCCTTGACGACCTCCCTCTCCCAGGGGCCTGCCATCTTTTCACTCAGGCATTTATTAATTATTTCTCGACAGAAAGCCTGCCATATTTGGTGCCTAACCTTGGAGATACTTCTCTGGCCCTGGTCACTCTCCCGACAGCAACTCCCTGCCTGCAGTGTGCTGAGCCATGCGACCCCGCTGTATAAAAGGGCAGAGCAGCTATCCCTGCTGACTAGGGGATGTCACATACACAGGCTGCTGTCTTAGAGCTTTTCAGGTATTCAGTGAACATTAAAAGCCCCAAAGTTAATGAATCTTATAATTTTCTTCAGTCTTGGGTGCGGGAGGGTGTGTTCCCATGGCACAGTGACCCGCAGGGCTGCAGCACCCAGGCTGCTGTTGGGTATTTGAGGTGTTCTTGTGCACGATGCTCCTCAACGCTGCAGATCTGACCAAGAGTGCAGACATAAATGAGCTTCATCGCCTCTGTCGATCCCACTGGAACCCACCTGCAGCTATGGGGTTCAGATACCTCTGGAAGTCAGGCCTGCAAGGAACGAACGCCAAATAATTCATGGTAGCTTGAGGGTGAAGCCTGCCTATGCTTCTGCCATCAGGGGTGAAAGAGAGAGAGATCTAGGAGCCAAGACTGAGGCAGAAAGCCCTGTGGCCCTTGCCACCTGACTTCATGGCTTCCAAGGGACAAGTGATGTACTATTGTTGGGGCCCAGGGAGAGATGCTCTGTGGTTTCTGCTCTTCAGCCCAGATGCAGGCAGCGGGGCAAGGATCCTGAGACAGCAAGCAGAGGACAGCAGGAGCTTATTGCCTGAGCACACAGCAGGGGAGGGAGCCCTTTTTGCTTTTCCCTCCTCAGTGGAGCATTTCTGATTTTTATTTCCCAGTTTCATCATGTCAAATACAAAAGCAGACTTCTGAGCAGGGACTGAAATAGTCCTTCTCCCTTCTGCTCTCTGTCCTGGTCTCAAGTTCATCTCCTGCCTTATTCTTTGCAAGCTTTTGTTGTATTTGTCATGGCAGACCCATGCTCAACACAATTAATTTTCAAGTTGTTCCAGCTGAGGTTACTGATCCAGCCCTTCCACCTGCTGATCGGTTCCACTTGAATCCACTTGGATGTGGTTAAGGTCTGGAGAGTTCAGGTGCCTGAAGTTGCTTCCCTTTCTTTGGAGTCTCCCAGCCAACCACTGAGATGCTGCTTAGTGATGTACAAGTATAGCTTTAAGCTTGTGAATTTGCCAGTGAGGTGCAGGTAGACACCTTCAAGTTGCACAGGGCACCAAGTCTATGAAGGAGTCTCTCTTTGTGCTGTGATGCTCCTGTGTCTTCATCATCATTATGAATCAATGTCACTGGTATGTTTTGCTAGGAATTGATGATTTTTACCTGCATGTGGGATCTGACAACTCTGCTCCCAGGATATGTGTGCCTTGGACCAGCCCTGAGTAGTTTCAGATGAATGGCTCTTCTCTCTGGGCAGGTGTGTGGGGCCACTTTGTTGTGGTTGCTCACCAGTTTTCAGAGCCTGGCCAGTCTGTGTGAAAATCATCATCTTGTGACACTCAGCTGATTACATTAAGAAGCATGTTCTTGGTTCGTAGAAGATCACAATTTATACACAGGGGGGTTGCTTTCCACCCTTTTAAACAATATTTCTCTTTTCCTAGAATCTCTCTCATGCTTGGTCCACTAACTCCCTGCTGTTAAAGGTATCTAAAAATATATAGTACTCTTCATATGCAAGAATATCCTCATTTACTTTTCATTTTTGCTTAGGTAGGCAGTCCAGCAGTAGCTGCTTTTGCTTGAAAGGTGTGGTGTTTGGCCACCCTCTCTAACTCAGTTCTTCCAGAGTCCAGACTGGCATACCGTTGGCTGTGAATGTGAGGGGGATGGCACTGGACCTGGTTGTTTCCAGTCAGCCTGGATTTCTGGAGTTGATGTAAACTTTTCTTGTAGTCTAAAATTGTTTTCTCTTTCTAATGTCAGAGTCGCTGGAGAGGCCATGCTCTAAAATGTCAGACTATTTGTACTTTCTTTTGGGGATAACGGGTCAGTGGCTTCATCTGAAGTTCAGATCAGACCATTTCTCCTAAAGGTTGGTCCTTCTCAATGTCACATTGCTGCATTCATTAGTTTAAATTTCATGCAAATATGATTTGAAATGTTTTTAAGCATCTCAGACAAAAAACTGTGATACCTTTCTTCACTTTGGCCTATGATTCTGTGATTTGATGGTTTCTGATACTCCACAGACACAGGGTGATTGATGGTAAATTTACACCGAGGTCCAGCTGACCTGTCACGAGAAGCGTGGCTGAAGCAAATGCAGAAGAGCCAGAGGAGATGATGTGGCCCTTTAGAGGATATGTCACTGGTGTGGAAGGCCAGGTGGGACCTTCTGCTCCATCAAAGCCAGTTCAGTATGTTCTTTCAAGTACCACATATTCTCAGTATCTCCCATATCCCCCAACACAGAACTAAACTGAAGCCTTCTGATGTATCCTTGTTATCCTGAGGGTTTCTTCTCTTGGATTAGGTAGTTTGTAACTACCTCATAAGTTAAAAATGCTGTTCTCATGCCTTTTGTATTTCATTTGTCTCCCCTGCTGAATCACTTGTGTCTGGATGTGATCTGATCAGTGGTTACACAGGCTGTAGTCAAATGAGTTGTTTGTAGCTGACAACCATTTATTCATAGATAAGTTTATTCTTTTAAGTCAGTACCCCACATCACTCATTTATTAATTTATGCAAGGCCATGCAAGTCTTGGATGCACCAAAGCTTACAAGCGTCTTAGCAGAAACGTTTTGTGTCCCTCCTTGCAAGTGTTTTTCAATTCTCCCTTCCACTTTCTCATTTAGATTTTCTTCTCAGTCTCTCATAAATGTCTTTCAGCAATGGGCTTCCCTCCTGTTGTTGTGATTATGAGGAATGGCTGAACTCCCCTCCACGTGTGAGGGCTCCTGTGGTTCTGGAAGCTGAGGGTCTGCTCCTCCCAACATGAGGAATTGTATTGCCAGCATTAAAGAAATTCCTTTGGTTTTGTGCATTAATTCTATGAAGCCTTAACATTTTTTTTTTTTTTTTCCAGAGATTGCCATGTTGCCTTGGTCTCTGTTCTTCAGTAGCCGTTTTAAGTAGTCAGACTTCCACATTTGCCTTGAATATCTTCTCCCTCTTTTTTTGAAGTTACTTCCTTTAGAAATGGGTTTAACTACACTTGGTCTCCCTCTTGCTCAAAGAGTTCTGTCTCACACTTGCTTCTTCTCTGGAGAGAAATCTCTTGTGTGTCATGGGACCTGCCTTTCATCACTGTTATTTCACAGACCGCTCGGACTGCAGCTGGTTTAAGTTGGCAGATACCAGTGAAGTTCTCATTTGTGTGGAGCAGAGCTGGGGGGGGTTGGGGACCATTTTGTATGGGCCTGGGAGTATTTATAGCTCTGAAAGGTGATATTTTGATGCCCCTTTTTCTCCAGACCTTTTCACCTGAAGAATTTCTTTTTGTGGAGCACCAAACATCCTACCCCTCCCTTGCATAAGGATGACAAAAAGGAGGCCCGGTAACACTGACCTGTGGTGCTGTGCTGGTCTGAGTGATGGTTTTACATCCAGAAGCTTTGTTCCAGTCAAATGCAGAAATTGAGGTCAGACTATTTTGTACAAAATTCCCTGGTTTTATGTTTTGTCCAGCTGTGAACAACCTGCCTAGGGTTGACCTGGTGTGCATTAGGCTCAGTGGCTCACTGCAGCTCTGTCTTCATGTGGGTACCAACCTGAACACATGGGGTATCTGCCAGTGCACAGCTCATCTCTGATGTTGAAATTTGAAATAGAGAGGACAGACAACATGTTTTCCTCTGCAGTCTTTTCATATCTCCTTGTTGATGAGCCTTGATACGGTGCCTGGTAGGGCAGTTGCTCCTCCTTCAGCTCAGTTAATTTATCCTGCTACGCTGCTTCCTCCTGCATGTTTCCAGGATTCTGCAGCCCTTAGGACACACAATTAAGACATTTCAATCTGTGCACAGAGATAGTCCTCCAAATTCACTTGAGTATAATGCTCTTTCTCTCACCAGTTCCACAAGTTTCTTGGTGTTTTGGTTAAGCAAGAACATCAGAACCTAAGAGCTGTTGTAACAGCAATCAATAATAACAGTTGTATTCTTTCTGATAGCCTCTAGGAGCCCCAGGCAAGAGCTAACATTTGGCAATGCAAGCACAGAGCAAAAATTCGCTCCCAAGTAAACCACCTTCCCTTCACTCATTATCAGACATCATCTTGCAGCTCTCTGGCAGCTCCTCAGATATGCCTCTTTTATCTATAGTCTTTCCCCTTCACACTGATTAGTTGGAAGGCTGATCATTTTCCCCAGAAATAGCTGCATTTTCCTAGCCTATATCAAACTGCCATTTTTTTTTTTCACAGCCCTCCCTGTCATTTATCTATCCCCACTAATGCTGAAAGCTTCTCCAGCTCAGTAGGGGCAAATTTAATTAACCTGCTATTTTCTCCCATTCTCATCTAGATCATTAGTGAGAGTGCCTAATGAGTCTGGGTCTAATAGTGGTCCCAATGGCCTGTCACAGCACACATCCTCCTCTCCATACATCAACCAGTTAACATTAAGCTTCAATTGGGATCTTTCAGCCCATAGTAGTCATTCCTCCAATCCAGTATGAATTGCTGTTTGATGTAATGTGTCAGGAGTGAGTTGGTTGATGCTCTCGTGTGTGTCGTCCATCTGCCTGCCTTGCCCAGACAGCTGGAGATGTAGGTGCAGGTCTCTGCCTCCAGTCAGGCACTGGGTGGATATGACAACCAGGTCTCTCACCACATTTGGCTTATGGGTGAAACGGTTATACATTAACGGGCACCCCTGGTGTCTATGCCTCTCCATACTCAGTTGGCCAAGTTGCTGAGGTCCACCAACAGCTGGAGATGGAAGCACGCACCCTCACGCTGGTAGGTGGCAAGAAAACTTATTTGCCATCGGCTCCACGTGCAGCAGATGTGAGTGTGAGAACTTCTGTGGCCATTGCATTTTAGGTGCTGACAACTCCTGGAAGGGTTTGCCACTGCAAGAACTGCCCTTGCCCCAGTGACTGTCCGTTTCACTCACCTTGCTGCCCTCCAGCCAGCTGGAGATGGGGGGGATGCTGTGCTGAGGGAACTGGCCAGAGTCCCAGGGAGGATGAATAGGAGGACATTGAACTTGTCCAATTTCATTTCAGGCAGCGATTTTGAACAAAGGCAGCCATCAGACACCCCCACACCCTACCCCGTCACAGGAAACCCCAGAGGGACCTTCCAAATCTAGGATTAGCCAGTTCCCTGATAATAGCCTCTGGGCAGCAGCAGCTAACACGAGGGCTAAGAGGCATGCGTCACCTTCAGCAGGATTTAAACACGTAAGAGGAGAGGAGAAAGAAATAGCTGCTGGAATTTAACATTAGCAAATGTCAAACCATACGTTTGGGAATGGAAAAAACATAAGGTGACCTCTAGACTGCTGGGAAAAAAAGCTGGAATATTTTGTTAATAAAGGGGATATAGGGATTGAGAAAGCATTATCTTAAGGATGAGGGACACGTGGTGGCTTCAGCAAAGGATGCTATCACCCGGGAAGAATAAAGGTATAGAAGGTGTTTCATCAGTGCAAGACCTACGTGAAGCCATCAGCTGGACCCAGCAGTGCACATGGCTGGAGACACAGGGAATGTGGATGGCTCTGGGGCAGGACACAGACCTCCCTGGCAAACAGACCCTGCAGAAGTACAAAACAGAGAGCAAGGGGAAGCAAAAGGCTTCACACAGGGCAGAGGAAGACTTAGCTTTGTGGCAGTGTGAAGAAGAAAGGCTGCTTTGTGGTGAGGTCTGGGAGAGAGTTGCAGGCAGCAGACACTGCATATACACATCAGCAGAGAGCAGGGTGAAAGTGGTGCAAAGTCCAGAAGAGTTTGTCCTGTTTTGGAAGTAACACAGGCTTGGTCCTTGAAGTGCTGGGAGGACACCCTTCATTTTTTTCAGTCAGTGTGGAATTTGTCCACAAATTCTCTTTTGTTGTCAACCTGATTTGCTCTGTGAGGTTTCCCCAGCTGCTTGGTGCATCAGGCTGCTGCTGCTGTGTGTTATGGGATACTGCTGCACGGTGCTGGTTTGACCAAGCTGTCCAACAAGGGAAGCTGGTTTGAACAGTTTTCTCAGCAGGAGGTGGAAGTGAAGGGGATGTCACCCCAAATAACATCTTAGGAGGAAAAGAGCAAGGCAGAGGCCAAGGGTGGTTAAGCAGAAATAGCATCATCTAAATCCTGGGTGGACGTAGGTTTTTGTGAGGATGTAAGCAGGAAAGCAGGAGCCTTTCTGACTCTCTGTAAGCAAGGTGAGATTGTCCTAATTTGCTTAATGCTACACCTCTGAAAAAAACATAGGGGAGGGAAGGCAGAGACAGAGGCACTAGAGGAGAAGGAGAGACAGAATTTCCTAGCTTTACTCTGAAGTATTGGTGGTTTCCCAGTGCAAGATCCCTGGCCTCATTCCCCACAGAAGGCTGGAGGAGGTTTGCTAGGCTGAGATGGTTTGCCAGGTGGTTTTTGTGGAGTTTTGAGAGTACTGAAGAGGTCTGGATGCCAAGGCTGGCATGAAGCACACTTTTGTGAAATGTATGGATAGTGCCCGCTGGAACTGCATTGGCTTTCTTTGTCCCTGCTCCTGTCACAAGTTTCACAAGCTATTTCCCCAGAGAAAGGAGTTTTATTCCACTTTGGCAGGGAAAAGAGAGCAAAGGGAAATGAGGAATAATTTTTTTCTGTCTTCCAGTCCACAAGATTTACTCTTCTCTTTCCATGGCTTGCATCTACTGTGAGAAATCCCAAAGAAAGTAACAGTTAATATGCTGGGATGAGCTTTTTCCAGGCTGTAAAAGATGGGATATTCTGCTTGTCAATGTGTTTATTTCCTATCAGGTGCCGTTTTGATGCCTGATGCTATTGCTCTTAACCTGAGGATTATTCTGCAGGACTGAGCTTCCCAGGTGCACTTTTGTGATTCTGATGTAATATCTATTCATAATTTGACCTTTTTTTTTTTCCCTTCCTTTTTTCACTTCATTTAATTCCTTTGATGACATGATTCGTATTTCCCCCAAGTCAGCAGTTGGTCCTTGGTCTCCCTCCTGGTGCTGAAGGAGGTGAATTAAACAAAGATGGCAAATGAAATGGAAAAAAAATTTCACTTTAGTATCATGAAATATTAATAGCCACTTAGTATTAGGGGAAATTAGTCCTGCTGCACTAAAACCGCTCTGCATGGAGTGCAGGGTGTGAAGTCTGTGTCCCTGCAGAGATTTGCAGGTCCTGGCTATAGGATGAAGATTGTCTTCAATAAGCTTCATGTTTTGGTTCTTTTAATTAAGTAATATGCTCAGGGGCTGAAGCAAAATGTGTCACTACAACATCCCTTTCTCAGACAAGGCCACCAGTGGTACAGCAATCCCCACCTTGCCTGCTGTGGAGGAGTAAAGGAAAGGTTATTGGTTTGACAGGGTGGTGGTAGAGTGACATGAATACCTGGTCCTGCAGAAAACCATGTCTCGTGCTAATGAAATTCTTTATTTTCTCTAAAATGATCCTGAGTGCTTAAGCAACTTGCCTGTGGAGGCTGTGAAGTTGCATCTCCTGAGAGGGATGCCCAGCTGTGGTGAGACACCATCCATCAGGCTTGGTTTATGGAGAGTGACAGTAATCCAGCCGTGGATGGATGTACAAGCCTCTTCCTAAGCAGTGCGCACAGAAATGCTGTCAAAATTAACTGACAAAGTCCTGGTTCTAGTTCCTTATAAATATCAGAAAACCGGAGGAGTCCCAGAGGCAGGGGAGGCCACTGCCCACCACTGGTTTAAAGAGGCAAGTGGGAAAGCCCAGGAGGTAAGGAGAGGCTGGTCGGTTCGATCTCAGTGCTGCAGAAGAAAGAGGAAATCTTAACATAACTAAAGATCAAAGGTATAGAAATGCCATTAATTTCAACTGGTACATTTCCCAGAAAGTATTTTTAAACCCAGTTGAGTTCTCCTTTTTTTTTTTTCTCTGATATAGTTTTTAAAGATATTTCTGTCACTATTACTTATTAATCATATTGCCAGAGTGCCAGCAAGCCCCAGGCATAGACTAATATCCTGGTATATTAGATGTGGACAAATAAAAACCAGTCTCTGCCCGTGTATCTGGATTTTCATAATATATTTAGACTTATGTCAGGCAATTGATTTACTGGGTCGAAAATATACTCTCTATTGAATCGATGGACAGTTATTAAATGGATTAAGAAACAGGCAGCTAAAAGCTCTCAAAATGTGATTGTTCTTGGAGGTTCATTGCCGAACCAGCTTCTTGAACAGTGGCTTTGCAGGATTCAGCTTTCACCCCAGTGTATTTCACTGTTTTCATGAATGATCCGGAAAATATATATAAATTACTTGTCCGTAAAATTTGCAGCTGACTCAAATTTTGCCATGATAAATAATGATGAAGGCAAGTCTCTAATGCAGAGCAATTGCAATTGCTTGGTAGGCTGGCAACAGTGAAACAACATGAATTTTAATACAGTGAAATGCTCTGTCATCCATCTCCGCGCGCGGAATGTCTCTCCGTCAGGCTGGGAGACTGGCTGCTCGAGGGCAGCGACTCTGAAATTGATTTAAGGGCCATATTGGATAACAGGTGATTATGAACATTTAATGCCCTGTAGTGGCAAAATGGATGAACACGGTCTCTGGATAAAGAAGGGAAGCCAGAGCCTGAACAGGGAGTTGTTATCCACCTTGGTTCGAAAGCAGGGAGGTGCCATAATCTGCTGTAGCTGTAGTGAGAACCGAAGGCTGGCAGTTGAACCGAGGGCTTTCAGCATGGAAAGCTGGTGCAGATTCCTGGCGATATACAATGGGGTGTCTGAATTTGGGTTGGGTATCCCTTGTGAGAGATGTGGGTAGCTCAGCCGGGTGCCATGGGCTGCTGCTTTCAGTGAGGCTCAAGCCTGGCGTCGGCTGCAGGCTGGGGTCCTTTCCGCAGTGCTCGCTTCTCCATTCCCAGGCAGATGAGAAGGTGTATCATTAGCATCCTATTGTGTTCTTGTTGGGCTTGCCTTCACAGAGCCTGCACACCTCCGAGAAATGTGTTTATAGAGTTGTGGGTGTCGTGTTTCTTATCTGACGGGAGTGGATGAGAGAGCTGCAGCAGGGCAGGCAAGCATGTCTAATGCTGAAACGGCAAAGGAGACAAAGCCGACACCCGATAAAGACAGCAGCAGCTGAATTTGCACACTTATTAAAAATCAGTCCCAGCTTTTATCTGGGAATGAAAGAATGAGCCATGTGAACGTAGCGGGGACGCGTGCCAGGATGCTGGGAGGGATGCCAAGAGAGGCAGGGGAAAGGAGGCAGAGCGGGGAGCATGGTTGGTCTGGGCTCCTGTCCCACCTCGTGGATGGAGGGGCAAGAGCTCCCTGGAAGGCAGTGTCATAGCTGAGACTGTACATTCAGTGTAGTTCAAGGTGACAACTCATGGGGTGGTGTGGAGAGCTCTGGTCATGCAGGCTCAGAAAGGAGAGTGAGCAGAATGGAGGAATACGATCCTGAGTCACCCCTGCCTGCCCTCGTGTTTTCATTTCTAGCTGTTCTTTGAAAGAGAGGTTGTGTTGTCTAAAGTTGAAATTGAAATGCTCTCCCTTCTCTCTGTCCTACATGTGTTGCCTGGGGCATTAGCTCCCAAGATGCTTCTTCAGCTGCAAGGGTTGTCTGCATCTGTGCAGACAACCAGACTGAGGTCATGGGGAATTTTTGGAGCAACTTTTCCTTCCAGGCCCTTTCCTTGACTTCATTCCTCCACTCTACATTATCTGCAGATGCTGGGTCTGTGAGGAAAAGCTTGAGATAAGTGTCATTTTGGGGGAAAACTGAGAAAAACGCTGCCTAGTGCAATGGGGCACTTCCAGTGCTGTGGAGATGTGGGGGTGGGATTTGCAGATGCCGGGAGGGGTGCAGTCCCAGATGGCCGGGGGAGAGCAGGTGTAAATGCCATCTGGAGCTTTACCTCTCCTTTCTGTGAGTCACTCACACACGGTGCTTTCACCAGTGCCAGGCTTGGGTATGCAGGAAACTACTTCTTAGTAATAATGTTTTGAAGCATTCCTGAGATACTTTGGGCTCCACAGGAGATCTGTCATCCCAGGAACCAGAGTTTACTTCCTTTGGACACCTGTTTGTCCCTGAATTTTTACAAATATGGCACAGATATTACTAAATTCTGTGGGAGCTAGTTGTGATTCACAATGCAGCCTTTCTCACTTCTTTCTTCACACTGTGAGGATTGAGTGGTGGCAATAGCATAGATGATCCTATTCATGCAATGCGTTGGATGCATCCCACCTGGATAAGATGGAAATGGGGATTGTGACCAATTCTGATGTTGACGCTGACTGTGCTGGCTCCAGCCACAGCTTGGTTTGGTCTGCTTTCTTAGGCGACCTGGGATCTGCTAGGCTTTACCAGGCTGGGTTTGGATTTTAGTCATACAACACTTTGCAGGAGGCAGTGTGTCAGGGATGGCTTTGGTGATACCAGGGACGTTGGTGTCCGTGACTTGGGGAAAAATGCAGCTGTGGCACCTGGGAGAAATCCCGGGTTGTGAGGAAAGACCCACTTGCCCTTTGGCTCACTGTGCTCAGTCTGGCCAAGCTCAGCTTTCCAATAGGTGTGCCATTGCAGCTCTGTGTAGTGGGTTAGGACCACAACAGCAATTTAGAGTGGCTGTTCTTACCCATCCTCTTCTTCATCCCTCCTTCACACTCATTTTTCCCAGGGTGACACAGGTGCTTCAAAAGCTTGTTCCAGGCCATGTGCTTTCACCTTTCCTTTGGGAACTAGGCTTTTTCTCCCCGGACCTCTCACCACTCTTCTGACTTCCACACAAGATATTTGCCTTGGACTTCTGCCTTTGTCACAGACTGTCCCCTGCACTGGATGTGTGAGGTTTGTCCCTCTCCTCCAGCTGTTGCTGTGGTATTTGGTAATGGTCACAGTATCACCTCAAACTCTCCTGCTCAGAGCCTGATCCCCACAAGTCCCATGTGCTCTACTGCAGACAGAGGGTGATGATGAGAAGGAGGATGCTGTGGCACAGAGACCTTTGCAGCATCACTCTGATGGAGGAGACACTAAAGAGGGCCAGGAGCAAGGCAGCGCCACAACTTTGCATGATGAATTTAGGAGAGATGAACATGGCTGTGGTTATTCCAGTGTTAAGCAGCCACACATGATCACATCCCCAAAGGGGCCATGTTTCTTCATACAGTGGGAAAACCAGCTCATCTCTGACGAAGATAAAGGGAATACTGGGAGAGTTTGGGTGAGCCAGCAACACCTGGGACCTACATTATCTGCATGGAAAGGACCAGGGTTGAACAGGATCAGACCTGGGGCTGAATGGTATAAACCCCTGTAAGACGCCTTTCCTACAGGAATTCACCATGTTTTTACAGGAATTCTCCAAGTTTTTCCCTTTGAAAGGTCATAAGCTTTTCCCTTCCAGATACATGACAGTTGGAAAGAAGGACAGATGGAAAACACACAGATTTATTACATCTTACACAAGAACACCTGAAAATTCTGCCTCTGCCGAGAGAATTGGCAGAGACGTAGCCCCACCAGGTGAGGTGGCAGAGCACAGAGCTGGTAGAAGCACTCACTGAAGCATGGCCCAGGGTATCCGTAGGATTTTCTTGGGTCTGTCCATAGGAAATGGTGATAACTAGGACAGCTTCTTAATGTCTAAGAGAATAACCTCATATCAAAGATGCGAGCAAAATATGTTCCTCTTTTTATGCGAACCATTTTAAGGAGCATCTTTAGCCTGTGTTGATAGGTAGGGATTACTAAGTCCTTATCTCTGCGAACTATGGCCATAGCTTGGCTGCTGTATCAGGAAGATGTCCCTGCTTACATCCAGCTTACATTTTAAGATTTGGGCACAAATGTGAAATATGGTAATATTTCTGCTTGAAGGAAAGCGGATATTTGGACACATGATTTGTTGCAGCAAGGGGTTTCACGGTGAAATTCATAACCACAGACTAGATGCAGATGCAATTCAGCATTTATAAATACAAAGTAATGTACACTGGCAAACAGCCCAGACCCTTCCCTAAACAAATACGGGGATGGGCTCTAAAAGAGCTGTTACCACTCAGCGAAATGATCTTGGGGACTTTGTGGAGGGCTCTGGGAAAAGCTCAGCCTGATGCTGAATGGCAGGCAGAGCGCAGGAGCTGTAAGGGACAGAGCAGGACATCTAAACCTCTGCAGTAGTCCATGGGGCAGTTGCATCCCAAGTGTTGTCCTCCCACCCCTACAGTGAAAAGGACCTGGAAAAGGTACAGAGAAGTGTGGCAAAAATGTCTGGAGCAGCATTCATACCATGACGTAGGGCTTGGAAAAAACCTGAGAAAGAAGTTTTCAGGGTCTGTTAAGGAGACTGGGAAATTCTGCCTCAGGCAGGCCCTGTGCCACTGCTTGCCCCGCTGCTTGGGAAGATGCCAGGGTAATGCTCACACCATTTAGTATTGCCTTTTCACCCACATCTGCTCCTGACCAGTGTGTCCTAACCAGCTCAAATGGGCCCTTGTCTGACTCTGTGCATCTCTTCTCAACGTTCCTGTATTCTGAGGACTATTCCTGTTCTCATTTTCTGGCCTCACAGGGCGTTACTAGACTATAATAACTGATATTAGAGTTATTGTTATAGAGGGACCTAATGACTCCTGTATTTAATTCCCTTGATATTTTCCCCTATGAAAGTTTCTTATGACCTTTTCTTTCAGACTATTTCACACCTCCATTGCTTGCAGCAAGCCTTTGAAATTCAGCAGGAGGAAAACCTTCTGGCTAGAGAGAAGACTTTTTTTATTCCTCCTGAAGTTCGTATTCTCTGAAACACAAACTGTTAGCTATCACCTTCTCCTTTCTCTCCCTGATGTTGCTGAGGGAAGTGCTGGCAAACCACCAAAAGCTGCCCAAATGTTAGGCTAAACCAACGCTACTGACAAAATGCTGGGAGATCTGGAGAGCCCCTGTCAGGGATGGGGAGCACTGCCGGCCGGGGGATGCTTTGGCACATGCTCATGAGCGGATGGAGCTGCCCTGGTTAAGGTTTGTGCTGCACTCAGCTCACGTAATGAGTCATGTAGCTCAGCCCTAAGCGGTGCTGAAGAATAAGCATTCAAACCCCTCTGGAGATTTGTGAGGATGGATTCTAAGAATTGCACATGATATAACTTGCTTTTACCTTCTTCCCTTAAAAATATCCCTGCAATATTAAGTCCAAAAATCACATTAAGAGAGTATGATTTAGGTGGAAAAGATGAACACCTAGAAGTTAGGAAATGGCATATCTATTGCCTCCATCCCCTGCCTGGATGCATTACGGAAATGACCTTTCATTTCCGACTGCATTTGATATTTTTTCTGCTGAAATTCTGTCTCGTTCAGGGTAGAGGCTGGTTATACCGAAGAGCAGGTCTGAGAGAATCAAGAGCACCCCAGTCCCAAAGGCTAATGGATCTGGAGGCAGTCCCAGAGCATGTGGGATTGGAGACTATGCCTATAGAATTCAGGGGTGGGGTTCAGGTGACTGAACATTGCTGCCTGCTGCCATTTATATCACACTCGGCTCCAGCTGCTGGAAGAGCACAGATGTCCTAGAGGAGCTGTGTCAAATCTGACAGCACTCACGTTGGTGTCTCAGACCCTCAAGGGTGTCTAAAAGAGAGTTAGATGCCTATTTCTAGGATTTGACCCCAGGAGAAGGTGTCAGTGTTTTGGTGTGAGCTGGGACTCTGAGCTCCAGCAGCGGCCCATGGAGATGGAGCTGACACAGTCAGCTGAGCCTGGAGAGCAATTCAGTGCCCCAGAGCAGACACAGAGCTGCCATTAGCTCACTCTTTCAGTGACCCCACTGACTGTTCATCTCAAGAGGGCTGCCTGACACCCCAACATCCTCACCGAGCTTCAGATGTGCCACAGGACCTGCAGCAGCCCCAGACTTTTCTGCTGCAGCGGGCTGCCAGGGGCTGCCTGAGGATGCTTGAGTGGCTGTGGGCACCTGTGTGCTGAGACCTGCTCTGTTCGTATGCACTCCAGGTCCTCAGTTCCCTGGAGCTCTAACACTGGTTGCCTCTCCTAGGTGCTTATGTGGTGCCGGAGGACCACCATCTCCAAGTGCAGAGTCTTGCATCTGGGAAAGAATAACCCCATGTACCAGTATAGGTTGGGGCTCTTCAGCTTGGAGGATCCTGAGGGGTGACCTCATTCATGGTTATAAAGATGTAAAGGGTGAGTATCAGGAGGATGGAGCCAGGCTATGCTCAGCGATAAAGGGGCAAGAGGTGTAAGTTGGAGCATAAAAGGTTCTTATAAGGAGAAACTTTTCACCGTGAGGGTGACAGAGTCTGGGACAGGCTGCCCAGAAGGGTTGTGGAGTCTCCTTCTCTGGAGACTTTCAAAACCTGCCTGGACTCCCTCCTGTGTGACCTGCTCTAGGTGACACAACCCTAGTCTAGGGTTGGACTGGATGATCTTTGGAGGTCCCTTCCAACCCTTAACAGTCTGTGATTCTGTAAAGCCACTCCAGCTGCACCATCATGAACCAGCCTTCCCCTTTTCAGTGGAGGGAGGGAGACTCCAGCCTGCTGTGAGACTAGTCCAAACCAATTCTCCTTCCTCATTCACCTCTTAATTTGCTTTAGACTTGAAACACATAAACGTGCTGCCCTCTTCCTTGTGGTACACCCCCCCCCCCAGACCCAGCTCTGGCCACAGGATAAAGCAGGAGACACTGAAGCTGCTTTGCAGAGTGTCTTCATGTGCTGAATTTCAAACAATATCTGTTCAGAACAGGGAATTAAGCAGCAACAGTGTCTCCGTACTATAAACAAAGGCAAAATGCTGTGTGCATCAGCAAAAGGCTTTGTATTGTAAAGTACTCCCTTTATGTCCAACCAAGAGAGAATTCAAATGATTATTGACCCTTCACTGTAGGAAAGCTGCATTATAATATCTCCAAATCAATAGAGACAAGTGCAGCACAGCAGAGAAAGGCCACAGCTCTGCAAACTGCAGAAAATTGCATTTTGCTTTGGCCTCTTAAAAAGTTTGCAAAGCATCTATTAGAGGCCCCCGGAGCCTTTTCTTTCTAATTGCCATGTTTGACAATGCGATGGCACAGGGGACTAGCAGAAAGACAGATAATGGACCCACTTTAATTGCTTCCCAGTTCCGTGAGTCATAACACTTCTGAGATGGCAAAGGGGAAGTGCGGCAGTTTGACTGAAGGAGGTTTCTGGCTTTTAAGAAAGCTCTGGAGGAACAAATGCTAAACTCATCGCCAAAGTCTTGGAAGGACTGAAGGTTTCAGGTACTGGATTTTCTTTCATCTTTTGCTTTTGACTGGAACTATCCAGTTAAGTTTTAATCATGTTCTGGAAGAAGTGGGAATGGCTTCTCATCTAAGAGCTGAGGGACTGGGTGTCATGCCAAGAGCCTTTTTCTCAGCGATAGGCACTAAGGTTGAGTCCTAAAGGTGGAAGAGTCCAGCAGGTGGTGGAGGGTCCGTCATCGGCCAGTCGGCAGTGGTGGTGGGAGCACACTGCATACACAGAGTCCAGAGGGATTTACCTGGCAGGTTGAGGGAAGGACACTGTCATTGCCCGCTGTGAGCTGTGCTTGGCATGTATTTCTGGGAAGGGGCCATAGTGGACCTTCTGACCTTCCTCCTTCCTGTGACGCCAGAGAATATCTCCTATGCTTCTGAACTAAGGGCAGGATATGTTTTTCCTGGAAAGGGAAGAAACCCAAAGCCTGAAACCAGCTGAAACCAGCATTCCAGGGAAACAAACGATGGCATTTGCCTGTGCCAGCCAGGCTAATGCAGAGTAATTGGGCTCTTTCTGCCCAGGTCCCCTGGACTCTTGTCACCTGCCCTTAACCAGGGCTTTGACCTTTCTACTTAGGCCCATGCCCACCAGGACCCCTCAGCCTCATGGATACTTGGTGCTTTTCAAGAGGATCAGAAGTTCATGATACTCATGCTATTCCTGGCAAGTTTTAAGCTCTGTGTGTATGTGATCTTTGCATGTCCGCCCTCTGAAGGTCTTCATCCTTCCCTCTGCTTTGTGCCAAGGGAAACAAGCTGCAGCATGGTGTACAGGACAGTGTACAGGCTCTAGGCACTGCCAGGATGTATGTTATCCTGACAGACAGGAACAATCTCTGCTGTGCTTCAAACCATCCCAAAACTGTGCGGCTGTATTAATGTGACTTGATGCCAACGTTAAGTAATCTCCCTGTCCCAGGACCCTGCCATGTGCTTATCCCTGTCCTGAAGTGGTCACTTGGCACCTGGTCAGAAAAAGTGAAGTAATATTTGCCTGGAGTTGGACAGATGAACCCAAGGTCTGGATGGCTCATGGCACTTGGTGGCCACTGTGGTCTGTGGCACACTGGGCACAAAGCACAGTTACTGGCTGAACACTAGTGATGGACAAGCTCTTTGGAGGAGCAGGGGACCAAGGCATGGTCCTTTCCATCTCTGCCACAGCTCACCCCAGTCTGGCTGGGGAAGAAAGGGTCACCTTGACTTCCCAAGGCTGGCTGTGGACTGCGTACACTCCTGCACTTGCTTCAGGCCCTGCAGTGGCCTGGGACCCTCTGGCGACTGCTGGGCTCTGAGCTTTGTCATGGATCAGTCAGGACATGTTTGAGCTGCACAGCAGGAAGCTAACTGGAAAAAAGCTTTGGGGGATGATTGACAGTAACTGTCTCTGGTGGAAGGAGCTAATCCGAGCAGCTCAAGAACACCAGGTCCCTAATTAAAGCACACAGGCTAGCCCTGCCTGTAATTAATTTCCCCGTGCTGCTCTTCTGGCAGCCGGCTATCAGTGCCACTGAGTCACAGCTCCTGGCAGCCACAGAGACATCGACAACAGGAGAAGAAAAACCACGGTTCAGAACGGAGCAGGATTTGTCCTCTGTGCTGGGGAGAAGCCATAGTGTGCTTCCAGCTCTGCAGGTGCCCCCAAGCTGGGACAGGATCTTGCTGCCTGTCCCTGGCAGCTCTGTCCATCAATGTGCAGGGTGTGCACGCATAGGGCACGAGTGATCAAGTGATCCAGAGGGTGTGAAGATGATTAGGGGGCTGGAACACCTCTGCAGTGAGGAAAGGCTGAGAGCCCTGGGGCTGTGCAGCTGGAGAAGGGCAGCCTGAGAGGGGAGCTGAGCAATGCTGAGCAAGAGCTAAAGGGCCCTGGGGGGCAAGAGGATGGGGCCAGACTCTGCTCAGTGGTGCCCAGCCACAGGACAAGGGGCACTGGGCACAAACTGGAACCCAGGAGGTTCCATCAGAGCAGGAGGAGAAAGTTCTTCGGTGTGAGGGTGTGGGAGCCTGTGCCAGGCTGCCCAGAGAGGCTGTGGAGTCTCCTTCTCTGGAGAGATTCCCAACCTGGCTGGACCCTGCGCTGCTGGGCCCCTGCTCTGGGTGCCCCTGCTGGATGGAGCAGGGGGGTTGGACGAAACAATCTCCGGAGGTCCCTTCCAACCCCCACCACTCTGTGAGTGTGCGATTCCGTGCAGGACCATGGCTGTCAGGAGGAGGGTGGCACAGGGCAGGGTGCTATTCACATGCATGGCTTGTTCTCTGACGGATGCTTCGTGTTCTGTGTTTCTCTCCCCATGTATACATACATTTATTATGCTCTTGCCTCCCCTGGCTGGAGCTGAAACAGAAGTGTTGTCATTGTGATTCCTCTCCCATAGGAATGGTTCTTTGCATTCACTCCTCTGTGAGCATGTCACATATTTATAAGACATGTGGGATCCATCTGGGTCGTGGTTGGATTTTCCCCGAGTAGGCTGTAGCCCCTGCGGTATTGCCAAGGCAGGAGGAGCAGCTGGGAAGAGCCGTGGAGCCTGCAGCAGCGTCCACAGCCCAAGCGCTGTTCTGCTGGAGAGGGTGGTGTTGGTAGCGAGGTGGATCCTCACTGGAGCCACTCCGGTCCCCATCATCGGAAACTCAACGCTGAAGAACAAGGCTTCAGAAAGTTGTATTTCTCTGGCTACAGGTTTTCATTATCAGTTGGAGAGGAATCGTGCTGGTCAGAGTTGCCGGCATTGTTTTAATTTCCCAGGAGGCTCCTCTTGGTCTGACATGTCTCCAGCGGGGGATTTCAGTTGTCTCGTGGTACTTTGCTCCATACAATGAGACGTGATATGTCAAAACATGACAAGCCAGCCAGAATGTGTCATAATACTGCACTCAACACTCTGCCTTCCAGGGATGCTCAGCAGCTAATAATATCAGCCTCAAATTATCTCTGCATGCTGAGCTGTTACTTTTTTCTCCCATGTGGACTATGATATATAGGAGTCTCCTGCCTATACTGGCCTGTTGGATCACCACAGATTTATTAGTCGCACACACTGAATTATTTTTACTAGGCTGAAACTCAAGCCTAGGATTGCAACCTGTTATTGCAGGAAAGCGACCTTCCCTCCTTGGCTTCTCTGATGTCGTTGTTGCTTCAGTGAACAGTTTGGTGAGATTTCCATGTGATTTAATCCTTTCTCGCTGGGGTTTGAAGTTGCTGCTTTGATGCAGAGATGCTGTGATTTCATTAGCAACAGGATCGCCTTCCAGGCTTTTCTGTGAGATGCAGCCGCTGTCTCCAGGGTTTGTCCCCGTGGGAGCCACCGTGCTGCTCTGTGCACACGTGGCTGGGTGCAACCGGGCTGTCTCCAGTCTCCCCACTTTATCCCATTCTGCATCGTAGGTCGCCCTTTTCCGACTGACTTTTTGAAGTCTGCTATTTTACCTTAAGGTGTAATGAGGCATCCACATGCCTGAACAATATTTTCAGTCTTTCAAGGAAGAAAAAAAACTCTGATGACAGCAAGGAGAGAAAGATGCTGTTGTCTCTGGGCTGGAGATCCTCCTCGATGGGGAGGAATGTGTCTTTTTGCCAGAGGTGCTGTGATGGGCTGGGAAGGAGGCACCTGTGTCCCTGCTCTCACAGGGCGTTCCACAGATGGAGCCTCCCACTGCTACAGTTGCTGCCCAGTCACTTTAGATCCCATAAGCTGTTTAGAGGAAGCAATCTAATTAATTGCTGCTAACTGCTGGTAAAGCCCTACTGAAGCTGCCTCTCTTCCCTGCCTTCCCCACAGCGGGTAGGAAACAGCAGGCGTCTCTGCAGGTGCCTCAGCTGGACATGCACACTGAGCACGTCCCCCTGCCCTAGGTGCCCTTTCAGAAGGTGATGTTGCCTCCACGGCCCCCTCCCAGCAGCGGCTCATGTATTTGATGAATCAAAATGCTTCCTTGTGAGGCCTGTGCAGCCCAGCTCCTGGGGAAGCGGGTGGTCACCAGCAGGAAAAAAATGTTCCTCTCAAGGGCTCTTGAACCCCAGTGGGCTGCCTGCACACTTGGGACACAAGAAACCTACTTCTGCTGCTTTGCAAACTTTGAGGAATCCCTGAACCAAGCATTGCACGTGATTTCCTCCGTCAACAGCACTGCCTTCTGTGGAAAAACGTGCTGTTTTCTCCTCTTCCTCAGTTGCTGCACAGATTCAAAGGGAAGGGAAGCAAGAATATGTGGCGTAAAGGTTTCACAGACAGAAGGAAAGGATTCTGTTGGCCCCGAGACCTCTGCAGGCAGGTCTGACCTGTAAGTTATTCTGGGAATCCCTCACAGTTCTTTCTCACAGGAAGATCAGATCAGTCCGAAACTGTTTATGGAAAGTCACAAAAGCCACAACTCTTACCTTACATTTTGAGTGCAGCCTGGGGACAGCTGCTTGTTCCGGGGAGTTGTTCAGGGATCCCACAAAGCCAGGAGCTGGTGGCTGTGCTGGAATGGGATTCAGCGTTGCCTAGAACAATCCCGTGGCTGCAAGCCATCAGCTGTTGCTCTCCTGCAGGCCGAACTGTGCCAGATGTGGCTGTGGCAGGGACAGATTGCTCCCCAGCAGACAGCCCCTGTGCTCGGGGGTCAGGTCTCTGGACAGGGTTTAGGTTAGGTGTGCATTCAGGACCCGCGACGCAAGTGCATGATGACGATCTGTCTCTTTCACCACCGAAGTCAGAGGCCTCCCAAGAGTGAAAGGCTGAGGAGGTGCTCAGACTCCGTCACGACAAGTGTATATTGATTGCAGCTTTTGTGTTGAGCGGGAGAGCATTTTTAATTCTGTGTTTTAATTGTTTGGCTCTCCCGGCGTATGTTGTTTGTGGTTAGTGGCAACACACTTAGAAGGGTGATTTTCCAGCTCATCTATTAGTTGCAAAGAAAAGCTCCCTCCCATGACCCTGGCTAATTTGCATACTATTTTTGTTATCCTTTAGGAAGCAAACTGCTGATTTTGGTGCTTTGCTTGAACATCCAGTCAGAAGTGGAGTCTTGCCCTGGGGCGTGTGTATGCTACAGTGAGCCGAAGATTACAATAAGTTGTCAGCAGCAAGGACTGACAGCAATCCCCACTGAGATACCCATCCAGAGCCAGCGCATCTTCTTGCACAACAACAAGATAACTCTTGTGAGGTCCACCAGCTTCACCTCCTGCCGCAACATGACGATTCTTTGGATCCACTCCAACAACATCAGCCTCATTGAGCCTGGAGCCTTCTATGGGCTCAATAAACTGGAGGAGTTAGACCTCAGTGACAACACAAACCTGAAATCTATAAACCCTGTCACTTTCCGGGGTCTTGTTCACCTCCACACCTTACACCTGGATCGCTGTGGGCTCCTGGAGCTCTCTACAGGGCTTTTTCGAGGGTTGTTCTCCTTGCAATATCTCTACCTTCAGGATAATAATCTACAGAACCTGCTGGATGACACCTTCATAGATCTCGCAAACCTCACCTACCTGTTTTTGCACGGTAACAAAATCAAGAGCTTGTCAGAGAACGTCTTTCGCGGGCTAATCAACCTCGACCGTCTGCTTCTGCACCAGAACAGAGTCAGCCTGGTTCACCGCCGGTCTTTTCATGACCTTGGGAAAGTGATGACTTTGTATCTGTTTAACAACAACCTGACCGTGCTCACGGGGGAAACCATGGCTCCCCTGGTGTCCCTCCAATACCTGCGCTTGAATGGCAACCAGTGGATCTGTGACTGCCAGGCTCGGTCTCTCTGGAATTGGTTTAAGCAGTTTAAAGGATCATCTTCAGAGCTGGAGTGCCACCTTCCGCCCCGCTTGGCAGGGAGAGACCTCAAAAGGCTGCAGAGTGCTGACCTGGAAGGATGCGTCGACTCCTTCAACCAGATACGAACAAGCGTTTTTAGCACTAAGACCAGATCTGGTAAACTGCCAACTGGGATCCCACCTCTCGGTTCCCATGATGGCTCTTCAAAGTGCTGCCAGCCAGAAATGGATAAGTCTTTTATTTATGAAGCTAAAGGCAAGTCAGGTCCTTCTTCCCACAGCAGCCGGCCATCCTCCAACAACCCTCTCAAGGATAAGGAGAACATGTCCAAAACCAAGTATGTTGAGACGGACCCTTCCAAAAATGGCAGCAACAAGCAGATAAACGATTCCCCCTTTGGGACCTTCCCCAGCATTGTAGACCCTCCATTGACCAAGTTGAGACCAGAATTTCTAGAGCCTATTGAACCTTCCACAGTCCCAACCAAAAAGAGGCAGGGCTGCTCTAAAAAGAACAGATCAAAGGCCCAGTGCCGCCTCACCCAGCAAGGGAACAGCTCCACGTTACAGCTCAGCCTAAGCCTTTTGATCCCCCCCTTGGTGTGGAGCTTACTGTTATTCTGCTAAAATTAACTCTTTTCCTGGGTTGATGACACTTTAATACTAGACTTTTGCTGACCTCCATAAATGTTGCAAACAATAGCAGAACTACCATCCACCCTGAGAGAGCTTTGTTACACAAAAGTTAACTGGATGCCTTTCTAAAAAAAAAAAAAAAAAACAAAAAAAAACCCACAAAAAAGACAAACACCAAGATGTACATAATTTATTTGTCCTGAAACCTGTGAATTATACCTTTGGTCTTCGGAACTGCACTTGCCCACAAAGCAGCTTTTGCTACAGCAGATGGTAAAGAAATATGGTTCATTTACAGGAAAAAAAAAAAAAAAAGGAAGAAAAAAAGTGTAAGAAATGCTCTGAAAAGAATGTCTAAAATCTGTTTGTAACTTGACATCACACTGAACAATGTTGCAGGTTCCCATTTGCAGAGGTAATGAATTTGATGCTGTTTTAATCCTATGTTTATGAATATTGCAGTTTTTCCGTATTCATTCCATCACACCATGTTTACGGGCAGCATTTGTTAAAGAATGCTGCCTTTTCCTTCACAAGATTGCAGTATATATAGATATGCATTTTATTTTACTTGTGTACAAGTATACAAAAAAAAAAATATAAAATAAAGATTTCCTTTTCCTAAATGGTTGTCATCTGCAAGGGGTGAAGTATGGTAACCAGTGCAAAAGCTGAAAAATTAAAAGGATGTTGAGTAATCCGTGACCCAAAGGCAGCCTGAGCGTTTAACACGACAGTAATAAATAAGACATACTCGGCGTGGTTATGCAACCTTTAACTGGTGCCAACAAAGGGTTTTCTTGCACGAAACACACTTTGCTAATGATCCCGCTTCCCTTTGAGCTGGCCCACGCATTTACCCAACAGCATTCCTATTTCAGGATGCTCAGAACAGCAGGAAATAATAGCCCAGCCCCTTGGAGCCGAAGACTCCAGGTTGCAGGTAGAGGAATGTTAGTAAGCAATCCCAAGAAGTCAGGCAGGGCCATTTTCCTTCTGATATGCTCAGATGACCACACTCAGATCTATGATCACTGAACCAGAAGGTAGTTCTGGAGTAGAGCAGCGCTCAGGCTTGGATCTGTGAAATGGGGTGTATCTCCCCAAACAGGTAGCTCATGGTCTTGCAGGTTGATTGTGCTGGAGAGACGGTGTCCGTTCCTGGCTGCGGGAGTGATCCTCGCCTTTGACCTGTGGATGCTGTGGAAATAAAGCCACTGATGTCTGGGAGCCTGCACACCAGACAGTGGGCCACAAAGCACCTGCCTGGCTCTAGCTGCGTACCCCTTGTACTGCAGACAGCCCCCCCACCCCATGCAGTCTGCATGTCCTTTAGGTTATGGCAGGGCTGGGCAGAGAGTTTGCCCAGAGGTTCGTTTTCCTTATCCAACCACAGTTTTTCTTCTGTGCTCCTCTCATGAGGAAGACTGTTGAGGTCTTGAGGTCTATGCATGTAAGACCAGCCTGTCGCATGCAGGTGACATGTAGTGTGGGCCAGAGCAAAGCAAGGGCAGTGTCATGGATACACCAAGGTCCTGGGAATATACACTAGGGGACTATGTGTGCAAGTCAGGCTGAGGGTTACCAGCCACCGTTGGAGGTCACAGCACTGGGACTGTTGTTCAGCTTCACAGAACATCCACAGATGGAGGAGGGAGGGACTGTCACAAGCCAGAAATGAAGGACATCAGCAGGACGATGACTTAGTGCCAGCCTTTCTCAAGGCGTGATGGCTCATGAGGAGGGAATGGTGACCATGGGAACAAGTGGGGGAGGATGCTTGGATGGCATATGTCCCAGAGAGACTGTGGTGCTGCAAGCTGGGAAGCCAGTGTGGCAGTATCTGGGGCCCACCTGCAACAACTTCATGGGGTGTTGCTGGGTACTTTCTAACTCGGCCACTGCCAGTTTCCACCTGTGTGAATGACAGGGAGGGCAATACCCAGACTGTTGCATATGTGATCTGTTTCCCCCAAAGACATCACTGGTTCTGCCAAGTAGATGTGGCATAGACCAGTACTAGTGAACAGCTCACTCTTCTCACTGAGATAGGGACTGATCAGTCAGTGCCAGCTGTATCGTGGGGCAGGAGGTGCTGTGCAGCATGGCCTTGGGATCCCAGCAGATCTGGCTGCTGCCATCCCAGCTTGAAGACCAGCACCAGCCTCTCCAGAGGACCCAAGTGTGTTCAGGTGCAAATGCATTGTCCTGCCCAAAGCAAGAAGCAAGAAGGCAGTGCCCTGTGCTAGGAGTCCTAAGTGCCTTGGTAATCCAGACATAGCCATGAAAACCTGATGCATGTCCAGTTTGGGTGCATGCTTATCCAAACACACGGGTGAGTGATCAGTACATGACCAGTTGCTTTCTGCTATACTGGCTACAACTGTCCCCGTCATGTCGGCGCTAAAGGATTTTCCGAGGTCGTGCATGCCCAAAGCAACCCCTGACCTCTCCTATTCATCCAAAACCATCAAAAGCTAGAGCACAACAGCAGAAAACAACTCAGCCTGGCTTGGCCACGGGATCAGCACCACTCAGTAAAGCTAGAAGGAGAATTGCTGGATGCTCTGACAGGCTGCTGTTGAAATTCCCATTTTGGTGATAGTCTCAGGGCACACTGCACATCTCCCTTGTGTGGTAGTTAGTGAGTCTCGTGGGCAAAATGTGTGGACCAATGCCCACAGCTCTAGGAGCAAGAGGAAACCAGACAAGGTGGCAAACACCAAGATGAGCTTAAAAAAACCAAAACCAAATAACTAAACCCAAAGCAAAACAAAACAAAGAAACACAACAAAAACCAACCAACCAAACAAAAAAACCAACCCTACAAACAAAGCAAAAGAAAAAAACCCAAAACCGAAACCGGAAACAGAAAGAAGAGGTTCTTGTTGTGTCATTTCCTCCCAGCAGCTCAACAGGGCCCTGGACAGAGCTGAGAACTGCGCTTCTCAGTGCCCAAATCAGTACCGCAGGGAGTTTGGCTTTGATGCTCCCTGTGGTTAACACACAGCAGACTAGTGCATTACTGTCACTTATCCTGAATGGCCTAGGAGTCACTTTATGCCAACCCAGTGACACTCTTCCTGCTTTCTAGAGCTTGACTCTGCTGTGCTTTCAGTGGCTCCTAGGACTATATATTGGCCACAAGCCCAGAAGAGTCCCTTGTGCTAATTTCCTAGATTTCCTGCTGTCCAGATGCCAATGTCTGTGTTTACAGACATTAGAAGGCCATTTGAATTACAAATTATTGAAGAAGGGGATGAAATGGACAGCAGGAACACCTGCAGGAGGTTGGAGGAGGCAAAGGGTGAGCTCTGGTATTAGTGAGGGTAGGAAGTGTTTGAGGACTTCAAAGAAAGGCAGTTTTCGTTCTGCTTTGTACTTTACGGGGGTTGGCACAAGTCTTCCAGATATTCCTAGACCTATTTTACACTAAAATGTCACTGAGTTAAATGGGATTTACCCAGCAGGGCTCAGGACCCTGTTGACTGTTCCCCATTTCACAGTTCCTCTCTCTTCCTCTCTTGCTGTGCAAGTCACGGTTAATTTTCTGCTCCAGTCCTTGATGCCCAGAGTGAAATCAAATAAACAAAGTCACCAGCGAGGAGCCAGAATAAGCTCTAGATGGATGAGGGATGGAGTCCATGCTGTCCTGGGAAGAATGGGCTCCCCGTCACACAGTGGAAAGTTGCACAGTTCAGCACATTGTGTCCCCTACGCATTGTCACCATGCAGACCCTTGACGATGCAGAGCCTGATATTGAAGATGCAGTAAAAACACAGACCTTCAGGCAGTGGTGGAAAGACATCGTGTTCCTGCTTGCTTCTCTGACAGCATTTGTCTCCCCATATCCAGATTTCTCCTTGGCCGCCAGCTCCACGCTTGTCCTTGCAACAAGCACGAACAATTTTTCCGGGTTTTCATGCCCATCTGTAAGCACTGCTGGGATCCAAGCTAGCCAAGGAGATGTTTCTGCCCCCCCTTTGTCATGGCAACATGTGGAGTGTTGTTATCCTCTGCCCCCCTCCCTCTGTCTTCCCATCCTCATGCAGAGGGCAGGGAGATGGGGCTCTACCTCTGCCTACAGCTGGGGAAGCAGGGTCCAGAAGTGCATGTGCCCAGGCAGTGATTTGTCCCATTCTAAATGAGATGCCCAACACGGGTGTGAGGAGTCTCACTCCAGAGGTCCCCACCTCTCTCTGCCATGCCACCAGGTCGCAACATCTGATGTGGACACATTCTATGTAAAAGTGATTTCATCAAACTGGTTTTGAAAGCTTTGTTTTTCTTTCTTAATGGATAAATCTGACTCATTGAGATCAAAATTTTATATAGGGGTTCTGTGGCTTTGATGCCACTTCCATCATCAAGCTCTTTTTGATCAAAGCCAAGGAGGAAGAGAAGGGTAATACATTGTGAAAGAAACACCACTAATGGCCTGTTTCATAAGAAGTATTAGATGTTGATTGGAAAGGTCTTAGATGCTCTGACATAGGGAGCTCAAACAGTGTAAGCTGTGGTGTCATGAGGATTTCTCACTTTTCTTGTTCAAAATCCCTCCAAGCTCTTGAAAGGTGAACTTGTCTGGGTCTGTGCATTTAAAGTCCCTTGCAGTGCTGGGTCTAAACCACATCAGTATTGCTCCTGAATCAGCCTTGCTGGAAAATTGTCATCAGACTACCAGGAGAGGCAGAGAGCAGGACAAGACCAGCCAAAGCTGACCATGGCCAGGCTCTGCACCTTGATAGGTTTGTTCTCTGCTCATTGCATGCTAGGATCTAGGAGAAATGCAATGCCCTGAGGGAGACAAGCTCAGGCAGAGATAGTGTTCTCTGTTGCTTTGCACTTTAGGAGTCTACAGTTGCCTCAAATGTGTTTGTGGAAGCAACTTTCCTCCCCTCTTGCCCCTCTTTTGGTGTATGTGAGGAGATGTGCAAGTTGCCTTTGCCTGTCCTGTCCCTCCCCTGAGACAGAGGACTCTCATTTACAAGTTGGTCCTCCAGACAGCAGCAGCATGACTCTCCAACTGCTAAAAAACATCACTCAGGCCTCCAAACGTAAATCACCTTAAAAACACAGGGTTTCTTAATGAAGCTCATCTGGGTTCTGCTTAGCTGCATACTGATTTTGGAGACCCTGTTTCCAAGCTTTTCTCATCTGAGGCTGAAATCTCCCCACTCCTGAGTCAGGCAACCACCAGACAGCACCAAATCTCACAAGACTCAGGACAGTGCTGGGAGCTGGCAGTGCTGTGTCAGGGACTGTAACCTGCTTCTGGCAGTAGTGCCTTCAGTTACCTGCCTGTGAGGACAAGTACCTGCTTGTAACCCTGGCCCCAGGCTGCAGGCAGTTGGCACCTCTACCCCATCCTCCCCCAGTAGCTCATAGAAGATCATGGGGCAAATGCCCAGCTACTGGTGACTCCACAGGGCTGAGATTGCTACTTCTAAACAGGATCTCCTGAGCCTTGTGAGCAAGTGGTGTTTCTTCATCTCTCTTCCGTGACGTGGAGAAGATTAGGGTTGTTGAATTTTGCCAAACATGATGCAGAGAAATAATGGAGGCTGGGAGGTTTTCTAAGTCCAAGCTGTGTTTCTGGAGTAGTTCCCTATCATTAGACAGTGAGGGATAAGATCTATGTCTGTCCTGCCTCCTTTTCAACATCAGAAAAGGATAAAAAACCCCAAAGTCATTGAGAAATGAGGGTGGGCAGGAAAACAGGCAAAAGAGGCAAAGGTTTCTTAGGGGTGATATTCGACCACAGTGTCACGATTGCTGATGGGAAGCTCTGGAGATAGCATGAACTCTGGGTACAACCATGGTGAGGGCAAGGAGTCTGTGAAATTATGCAGACACCTTCCTTGTGAAGCCAAGCCCAAGGATTTGAATCTGACTAGGGACAGAAACACTAATTAGACACCCCTTGATTTGTGCCATAACTAGGGCACTGCGTGGGGAAATGCTGAGGCAGGTAAGACTTAGTGGAAATGCTTCCCAGGGCATCTATAAATAGTCAGAATGGCAAAGGAGAGGCAAGATGAAAATAAAGGTATATGCTGCCCACTCGCTAAACAATGAGGCACTTCAAATCTTGAAATGACCCACCTTCAGTACAGTTTGAGAGACTTGTTCTAGGTCAGCAGGTACCAAAAAGGCCCTGGCTGTCATCAGGCATAAAAACAGTAACATCTTTTGGGATGAAATCATAGCTTTTGATAGGCTGTCGCGCTCTGCATGGCACTAACACAGGCGCAGTAGCCAGGATGAGTCACGGGCTGGGCTTCTTCGCAGAGTTTCAGTTGTGGGTGGCTCCATCTGCAGTGGTTTACTTGTGTCAGGGTCCATCTGCAGTGGTTTATTTGTGGGCCGGGTCTGTTGGCAGTGGTTTGCTCATGGCTCCGTTCCTTTGTGGTGGTGTGGTTGTGGCTGGCTCCCACTTGCATTTGTTGTTCTGTGGCTGGTGTTGAGTCTTCCCAACTCAGATTTAAAGCAGAAAGGGAATGACTGCAAAATCCAGTGTGAGGAGAGAGTGCCGGACTTGGCCACGTGAGTGGGCAGCTAACATTTTGTAACAGTAAAGCTGCAGCTTGTGGCTGGCTGTGGTCAAACGGGCACTCCTGCAACTCTCTGCACGTGTGTCTGCTGCTGCCTGAGCTGCAAGGTCCTGCTCTGCTTTCTGCACAAGCCTCTTCAGTGCAGTTCAATCCAGCACTTCTAGAGAAGGACCAGGAGCTTCATAGCCGATGTGGTCCTGCCTATCCTGGGCAACGGATGCTAGGAGCACAGCAGCATCTCTCAGTAGGTCTGCTGTGTGATCCCTCCTATCACCCCAGCAGGCCAGGGATCCTGTCTGCTGCCCGTGAGCAGAAGGACATGTTACGCACCAGCCTGTCCATGCCTGAGACAAGCGACACGGCACCTTTCGTTAACAGCACCCACCACAGACAGTCCCTGAATACACGTGGAGCTGCCTCTCCCAGACACCAAGACATCGGCCTCTCCATCACTGCCTTGCCCTGCTTGAGGAACATTGTGTTTAGCCTCTGAGCCATGGGCTAAAGCACCAGAGACAGCTCTGGATGAGCTGCAATTCCCAGCAGTGTCACAAGCACCACAGGAGACCTTGGGTGAGTCATTTAACCTCCTTCTCAGTGCCCGTCTGGGTGCGGAGAGGCTGGTGGTAGAAGACTGTGCTGGGGCTTCACACGCACCCAAGCTTCTCTTTCATCAGGAGAAGGGCAGGATGCTTGACTGCTTTTTGTTTTCGCTGGAGCAAAGCCCTGGAGTGGGCTGCCTGAGGAGTCGTATTTAGCCGCACGCTTGCTAAAGAAGGGCAGAGCTGCTCTTTTCTCCCCTGGTATTTCCATTCAAACCGCAACAACAGCGGCAGCAGGAGCAGCCTCTCCCATGGAATATTTATAAGTTGTTTGCAGAAATGTCAAGAAGAGCCAGTGGTTGTATTAACACACTCTCAGAGCAGCAGTCTCGGAAAGTTATCTTATGCGATTCTTAGTCAAAGTGCTTTATGTAATAGTTACAAGCGCTTACAAATCCCAGTGACATTTTCTTGTTTCTTGACAAACAGCCGTTCAGTGTCCTGACACCGAGACAGGAATCAATCACTTCTGCTCATTCATTAGCTGCCTCCATCCTCCCCTCTGCCCCGCGGTGAAATTAACACCGGGTTACCTGGAAGGCTCAGTCCCTTCCTGCATGTCAATTAGAGACTGAGCGCAAAGAGGATGCAGCGAGGCTGGGTAACAGGCATGCTCCTCACCCGCCGTGTCAGACAGCCACCAGAATTTCAAGTTGACTTCAGGACAGTAGGACTAAATGTTCCCATTCACTTCAGGCAGTAAAAGAAATTTTAACAAGGTTTCCGAGCAAGACTATTAAATTCTGTATTTTGCTAAATGCTTTTTTTTTTAATGTGTTTTTATGCCTCACTTTCCCCTCTCTTGCTGCCAGACTGGCCTTGCTGGAATTGTGAAGGTGAGGCTGGTGGAGATGAAGGCTGTTGAAGGGAAAGCACCATGAAGTCTCCCAAACAAGGAGGTCTGGGAATGCATTCACATGCACACCTGTTTTCTATGAGTTAGGGGTGGGGCTGGAGGGTACACTGGGATGTTTACCTTTACTATGTATATTTTGAGGTTGTGTGTCACTTTTAGGAGCATTTCCATCAATGGCAGCTCAGCAGAAGGGTTCAACAACAAGGTCTTCCGGACTCCACATGGGTAAGTTCTTGTGATGTTGTTGGTTTGGTAGGGCCTGACATGTGCTTTGGTCTCTGACCAGTTTGTTCTTAGCCAACTTTTGTAACCTGGAGAGGTCAGGAATATTTAGAAGCAGTGAGAGGAGTGTTCAGCTTCTGATTTGTTTCCCCTTGGAATATATTACTTATTTACACCAGAGCTGTGGTCTTTAAACTACCTAGGAGGTTATTTGCAGCCACTGGGTGAAACAGCGACTACCCCAGAAAGAATGGGTACTTGTGCAAAAAAGATCTGTTTCCTTCTGCCAGAGTGGCCTAATAGTTCTGGGGAGGGGGAAACTGTGACACACAGACATCCCATTTTTCCTCATGTCTGCAGCTCACACATCTTGCCAGGGTCCTGAGTTAACTAATAGGTCCTGATGGCCCTATTCTCCACCCAAACCATGGCTGATGGAGCTCCATTTATACTCAACCTGGTGCCTTCAGTCCCTGTTGGAGCCATGCTGGAGGGGCCCTGGTCTACAGCTCAGACATAGTCATGTCCCTGCCTGGCTACAGAGCTCTTCTGCTCTGAACCCCAGCTGTGGGCTTGAACTTGGACCTGTTGCCTCACTATGGACCTGCTTGATGATCACTGGACCTGATCTTGACCTGTGGATTGACTTCCTGGCTTCACCTTGGACTTGCTTCATTGCCATGATACTGCCTTACTGTGGTCCTCTTGACTGGACCTGGCCACCATCTCTTGGTCTTGTTTCCTCGCTCAGATCCTGTGGGACAGGCTGTGGCTGCTGAGGCCCCTTCCAGCTGTGGGATCCCACTCAGGTCCTGGCTTGCCTTCCCTGAGGGAGCAGCTTTGCTCTTGCTACTCCCTGACACATCTCATGAAATGATAAACCTTATAGACAGCAGCTGTATGATGAGAAGGGGCCAGCAGAACAAAAGGTGACCCAGATAGCTTGAAGCTTCTCTAAGGTGTGACCCCAGCCTTCTTCGGAGTCACTAAATTTTGCTGCTTGCAGAACCTCTTGTGGGGCTGGGACAATGCATATGTGTATAAGGGGTGTCTAGTCGAGCTTTATACTTTTCAGGTTCCTTCTAGTTTGCATGAGAAAAAAGGAGGACGGTGGGTTCCAAACCATGACTGGAAAGGAAGCATTTGGTGTGCCCAGGGGTTGTCATAGTGAAGATGAGTGACACATAATAATGATGAATTCAGAAACTTTCACCTTGATTTCCCTGCCTATTTGAGCTTTGAAGTGAGCCTCTAATATTATGTTAGCAGTTTATTGTGTGTGCTTCATTAAAAATACATCACAGGCTTTTCTGAGCTAGAAGGGACGTAAATTAGGTCATCTAGTCCAACCTCCTGCTGTTCTGCCAGGACTCTGATCTTGCTAATGACTCCAGCCCAGCCCTGACAGGTGCTCGTCTGGCTGCCAATTGAAGCTCTTGGCTGACAGGGGTGAACCAGGCTCCATGCGAGAAGATTTAACTTTTTCAACATTTTTCGGGCTTCTTGTTAAAGGCAGTTCTGTTTCATGTTCCAGTACACACACTTGGCCAGTGCTCGAGCTGTAAGGCGAGTGGGTTTTTCTCCTCTGATGTCTTGCAGCTCCCCTCTGTGCTTTGAGCTGGGCAGATTCAGCTGCCGCTGCTGCTCTGAAACAGTGCAGGCGTAGGAAGGTGTGACACAGGAGCTGCTGACCGGTGTGAGGTCTTCTCAAATGCATCTCCACAGATGAAAGCCCTTTGGTGGAACGGTGGGTCCAGGACCCTGTCTGCAGTGGTCTGTCCTCATGGTTTGTTGCCAGTCTTTTTTCCAGATTTGATTTCTCCTGTGACTGTCCCCTGCAGGTCCCTTGGCCCCTCCTCTGGGGTAGTGGTGCAGGTAAAGGTTGGATTCTCAGCTCTACTTAGGGAAGAAGAATACCTTTGTATTGAGTTCTGTGATGTTAGCAATGTAGGGTTTGCCTCAAACTCTTTGTCAATCAGAGCTGGAGGACACAAGGGTCTAAGAAACACTGGGGCAGACCTAAATGAATACACCTGCATGCTGTTTTTGGACTCACTCCTTCTACAGAACTCGAGGTTTGGTGGGACCTCAGCATCACACAAATTGCTTCTAGGTTGTACTATTGGTTGCTGCAGCTGAGCCTCCTGCAGCCTTGTGTCTTTCTGCTGAAGAAAGACTCAACAAAGCTGAGCTAAATGCTCACCAGTGCCGGCTGGTGAGGACAACCAAGGAGGCTGGCCTTCATGTGAACTCAAGAACTAGCTTACCTAACACTTTAGGCATGTGCATGGAAGAGCAACGTGGTCCATCAACTCTATCATCTCTCCCGTGGGCAGGCCAGAAGCTGCAACTGCTACACAAATGAGACAGAGTGGAGCTGCCAGCTCCTTACTGTTGTGGGTCTGTGCTGGCTCTCGACAACTTGGGAGATTTATCTGAGATGTGTCCTAGTGGGGAAGAGTCTGACCCAGCATTTGCTGCTCCTGAAACAAGTGGTTTGGCCAGGGTCAGCATGGTGCTGGCAGGTCTGGGGGAGAAAAAGCAAGAAAAATGCAGTGGTATTTTTCCCTGAAGGACCATCAGGTCAAAGGAATGGCAACGAAGCTGGCGAAGGGTCTAGAGAACAAGCCATACAAGGTATAGCTGAGAGAACTGGGGTTGTTCAGCCTGGAGAAAAGAAGGCTCAGGGGAGACCTTCTGGCTCTTGACAACTCCCTAAAAGGAGGCTGGAGCAAAGTGGAAGTTGCTCTCTTCTCCCAAGGGTTTCAAAGCCGTGGAGATGTGCTGAGGGACATGGTTTAGTGATGACCTGGCAGTTCTGGGTTAACACATGGACTTGATGATGTTGAAGGTTTCTTCCAAACAGAACAATTCTATGATTCTATCATGCCACAGTGTTGTTGTGCTCTGAACTGAGGTCTTCAAGCAGGGTTTCATCGTGTGGGAAGATCTGAGGCTGTGCCTCTCCTAAGAGCATGGGGACCCCTCACCCACTACAGGTGCAGCAGGACCTAGACAGTCCAAGCAGTCTGAACTGGCCTTCCCTGGCCTTTGAGGCAGAAGGGACTGATTCCAGGCTGAAGAGGCTCCTGGGTTTTCCTCAGGCTCCGTGCCTCTCCCAGGGGCAGGGAAGCCCAGGCCATGATGAACTGTGGTGCCTGCCTGCCCCGGGCTGTGTCCAGGGGCCCTGTGCTGCACGGCACTTGGCACAGCGCTGTGCCGAGCAGTCGAGCCTGACCCAGAAAAACCTCCTAATGCGATGTTCATGTTGAAAGGGGCGATGGCCTTATCTAATCACAAACCACATCCTTCAGCACCACAGCCACTGCAGCCCGGTTAACTCAATTAGTAAATCACCACGCTGAGCTATTTAGAGACAGTTTTTAATGGCTCTAGCAACAAGAGGATAATAATATAGAAACAAAGCGCACTAATGTGCGGTGATGGGATAACTGGCGTCCCCCTCCACCCCTGCAGGGCCTTCGCAAAGCGGTGCTGTTACACCAGGCTGTCTCATTTCCATGGAGGGCCCTCCATGGACTCATTCCCTGGGGCTCCTTCTTTGTCATCTCTGCAGCCTCAGAGCAACTCACACATTTTCCAAGCATGCGAGTTTCAGAGGGTGTGTGGTGTGTTGCTGTGGGGTTTTTTTTTTATTTATTTATTTTTTAATTTTGGTTGGTTTGGGGTTTTTTTTTGCTTTCCCCAACAATCTTATTTTAAGTCTATCCTCCCCCTCTTCCCTCCTCCAGGTCTGTTTTGTCTTGTGTTGCCCCACTTGAGATCTGGGCACCTGCACTCTGAGGTGCTGTTGCCTGTTTGGTGGGGCTGGGGGGACAAAGTCCAGGTGCTGTGCTGGCCATAGAAGGTCGCCGGGGAACAGGGACTACGGAAGGGTGTTTGTACCCTGAGACCCAGGACCACACTGCTGGGCTGGCAGGCTGTTACATGCAGACTCATGGGTCCTTTTCCATCCTTTGCCATAACCTGCGGTAGCAAAAAAGTAGGCAAAGCAGAGAGGTTAACAGAGTCAGTAGCCCCTTGTGTCACAGGAGTTATGAAGAGAGGCAGAGCTCCAGTGCAGAACTTCTCTTCCAGACCTCAGTCCCTGCAGGGAGGGCTTAGCCCTGTGCTGTCATTGCTCAAGGGAGAAATGGAGACTCTGAATGGGTCAAATGCCCCAGGTGGCATTAAAGTGTTATAGCAGAAGTGGGATTTGGATACTAACTGCTGCATTTTCATCCAGGTCTCATCAAATAAAACACAGAGAACTTAAATCCTTAACTGAGCAACAATCGGCATCTTTCCTGAATAAGGCTGAAAATTGATCTTTACTTATATATGGTTCCTTCTTTGAATTTAATCTCACATTTCACGCACAGTGCAATGTAGCGGGTCTGAGTCAATTGTGGAGGTGCTGATTTCCCCCACACGAGGTGGGCAGGAGCTGCAGCTGGCAAACCTGGCCTCAAGAGCAACCTTGTGGTAGGGCAATGCTCAACCAAATGCTGTAGCTGTAGGAAGACCAGGGCTGCCTCCCCATGCAGTCTTGCTGCAGACTCCTTGAGAGCATGTCTTTGGATGATGAATGATCTCATAGTTTTCCCACACAGCCTCACCTCACCCAACCTGGAGAGAACTCGGGGTGGAACGACTGCTCTGCTCTCCTGTCCACAGGCATTACTTAATGCATGGCCTGTTTCATCCAGCCCTGCTCTGAATTTAGCACTATAAGTGGGCTGGTGCTTATTGCTACGGCATCTGAGTGCTTCCTGGTCAGGTCTGAATGTTTTCAGGACTATTGTTAAAGTAGGGAGATGGTGTGAACACCATTGTAGACAGCGCTTTCCAGCTGCTTGGAGATCAGGACATTTGGAGAGCAGAATTTGGTGCTGCTGCCATCTAATCTGCTCAAAACACAGGTGGGTTTTGGCTTGTCAGAGCAGTAAGCTGCCAGGAAGTTGTCACTCCCAACCTCCTCCCTTTTAGCAAGCAAATTTGCTAAGCTCTGACTGCTTTGAGGATGCCATACAGGTTAAGAAAAAAAAAAAAGAAACAAAAAAACCAACCAACCAACGAAAAATCAAACAAACACACAGGGATGTATTGTACTATTTCTATTCTTTTTCTTTCCAAACATTTAGCTAACAGGCAGCATTTCCCATCCATCTCTAATGACAGGGTATAAATGCTACCAACATGAAAATAATCTTTAAGGCATAAAGTCACCAAAAGGGTTTGGACCCAACAGAAGAATCAGTGGGTTTTTTCCACTTTTTCTTTTTTTTTCTTTTTTTCCCCCCTCAGGAGAGCTGAAAAGAGGAAAACTGTGTGTTCAACAAAAAGAATTCTGTTAAACTGATTCTATTTCAGGTTTCTCCAGTGGAAGCAAAAGCTTGGAAATAGCAACATGCACTTAGGCACCAGTCCCAGAGAGAGTCAGGCAGAGGCCATCTCCTCTCCCCAGCCCTGGCAGCTCTGCTGAGGATGAGGAACACAGGGCTGGTCCTTCCTCTGCTTCTGTCCCTCAGGAGAGCGATCTAACCCCTGGACAACAAGGGGAGAGGGATGCTGGAGGTGAAAAAAGGTCTCAGAGCATCCCCCCCCACTCGTCCTTAGGCTGCATGTCAGGCTTGTGAAATCCCTGAAATCCCTCCAAGATGGGGGTCTTTGTCCTTAGGCTCCAGCATCACTCGAGGTTTTTCCCCCATGGAAAAGGCTGCAAAGGCTGATCTCTGCAAGTCATGACTAAACAAGCCCACCTGTACTTGGGGAGTCCTGCAGCACCTCATCCCAGCCTTGCTTTTATACACAGCCAAGTGACTGTGGCTTTTCCACAAGGTGCAAACACGGGTCTTCAAGCCCGTATCCCACCGTCATGACACATCTCACATTTGACTCCCTGATTCTGGAGTGCCTGTACATTCCCCTGCACTTGGACCCTACACATCTGCCTTCAGCGTTCCTGTGGCCACTGGCTCATGGTGCACATCAGTGTCTTGAAGCTTTGCAAGCATTTCTGTGCCCAGCATCGCTCCCTGGGGCAGGTTAGAAGGCTCATTGCAAGCATTTCTGTGCCCAGCATCACTCCCTGGGGCAGGTTAGAAGGCTCATTGCAAGCATTTCTGTGCCCAGCATCACTCCCTGGGGCAGGTTAGAAAGCTCAGTGCTCCTACATCCATCTCAGGGAACCGAGTCACAAGAAGAATAAAAGCACAGTCTCCAAAACATCTCAATTACTTTAATGAGCTTCTCTTGTTCAGCATCAGGGAATGCTTTTCAGGCCTGGAGATGTATGTTGAAAACAGCCTGGGTGCTGCATGCCTGAAAATCAATGGGCTTTTGATCAAAATGGAGTTGAGTGAAAGAGTACCCCTCCCCCCCAGCCCCCCCCAAAAAATTTGTCTTTTGCCCAAAACGCCTGTGTACATCTCTATCTATGTAGATACCAGTTTGGTTTCTTTTTCCTCATGCTTTTGCTGAAAACATTGCAACAGGAACATGTTCCACAGCGCTTGAGCTTTCACAGAAAAGAAAAAAAGCAACATTTTTTGAAAACCAAAAATTTTAGTGCGAAACTGAAATTCCTTTTCCGATGCTAAGGGGAAATTTTGTGAAAAAGTCGATTTTTTCCTGAAAAAAAAAAAGTGTGAGCTGTGCTGATTTTCAAGCAGCTGTAGCATGAGCTCATACAGGCAAAAAAGAAACATAGCCTGTGCACTGGGGGCGAGAGGCGTCTGGTGAACAGGAGTAGCTTGTTACACCAGTGAAAGGCATTAAGATTCAACAAGTGAAAACTGACAATCTTGAGAAAGGAGCACGAAGGGAGACGATCAGGTTAATTAGCCTCCCAGAAGAATTGGAGGCCACAAGCTCAGCAGAACTTTGTGGAGGAATTAATTAAAGGTTTGTTTGTAGCTGAGCTGGATGATTAAAAAAAAAAAAAAAAAGGAAATAAAATCCCCACTGCAAGTGCCTGTTGCATCCCAACACACCGAGCTGCTCCTGGACCACTGCCAAGCACGCAGGCAGCCCAGCATCTACACCGTTGGTGGACAGGAAGGAGAATTGATTGCAATGAGCCCAGGCAAGGCTGCCAGAGGGAGACCACCAGAGCTGCTTTGGTGGTGCTGGGCAGGACAGAGAGAGAGGGGCCGTGCCACAGGAGGGGACCGGGCAGGGCACTGCAGGGCCGGAGGGATGCGTCAGGCACTGCTCGATGCTGCAGCGCTCTCGGGGTCAGAGACAGGATGACTTTGGGGAGCAGGGCAACAACTGACATGCTGTGAGTGGTCCCTGCAGAGACCCTCTCCTCTGTCTCTGTGGGTAAACCATTCACGGTGCTGGTGGCATCATAGGGTGTGCTGTAAAAAAAAAGCATCAGGAGGTGGTCAAGCTTTTGCAGAAAGGTTGTGCTACTGCTGGAGTACCACGAGGCTTCCTTCAAGAGGAGCAGCGACTGGGAATGCAGGAGCTCTGCTTCAGCAAGTCCAGTCCTCGGGGCACAGTGAATTCCTGTTTGGACTGAGGTTTCTGGACCTTGAAGTCTGAATTTTGCTTCTGTGCTGTTTGGTCATGAGGTTCAAGGACTTTGTGTATGGTGTGAACAAAGCAGGACACACTGACATAATAGCTGGGCTTCATGGCACTGAAGTCTCCCTCAGCATGGAACTGACAGATATAACCCATAAAAAGCTTTGCAAGGCATCTGACATCATATTCTGTTTTTAAACATTAGTATTGGGCATTACCTAATCCATGTTAAATGGGTTGGGAAGTGACAACAAACTACAAAACACTAGTAATCAACACAAAACTGTCACTGAACGGGGACATTTCTGTTGGGATCTCAAGGAAACAGTGAAGCCTTTGTACTTTTCAACATTTCTATCAATTATCTAAAAATAAATCTAAAATTTGCAGATAGCACCCAGGCTGGCAGAATGGCATATACGGATAAAAGCAAGCAGCTCTACAGACTTAGCTAAATTCCTGGGTGAGTGGGGCTGCTCAATTAGAATGTGTTTTCGCACAGGCGGATGAGTGTTAGCTGCTTTGGTGCGGGGCAGACGAGAGCTGTTGAAGGCACCAGCTCTGACAGGGATCTGCAGAAGGTGAGCGTGTGGCCGTCATTCCCAGGCCAGCAAATTGGGGTAGGATTTAAGAGGATCAAGGACAGGGTAGAGAAGGTAATTTTAACTTTTATATAAGACAGTGATGGGACTGGTAGAAAGATGCTCTTCCTTTGATACTCTCTGCTTAGTGAGTCCCAAGAAATATTGATACTGCGGGATTACGACAATCTCCCTGAGCATCATAACTTGTGTAACTGGTGGGCAGGCAATGGCCATGTGCTGTAAGCACATAGACTGGAACACTCACCGAGGTGGGGCATGGCAGCCTTGCTGCCACTCCTCTGCTTTGGACAATGCCGTGTTCCCCTTGCTGCTGGGGTTATGCAGCCCTCCTTTGGCAGGCAACACAGGGTGGATTCAACACCTAACTTCATGCCAGATGGCTCTGGAGGGAGTGTTTGGTGATGAGCTACATGGTGGTGCATGTTCTTGGGCAAGGCAGAGGGCACTGGTCAAGGTACCCCACACAGACATGCCTTGAGTGGGACCTTTGCAAGGTGCTTCCATTGATCTTGGACACACCAGGACAGGCTCTCCCGGACACCACACTCAACCTCAGGATGCCATGGGCATTGGTCCTGGCTCTGGGTGCGACACAAATTCCCCACTGTAGGACCCAGATCTGGTGTGCCAGGACCTCATGGAGCAAAGAGATGGCAGTCAAATGTATACAAGATTTAGAGCTGCATTTAAGTTTTCTTCTCAGGGAAGAGTACGTCAAGGTAGGACCCAAGTCGATAGATATCAGTATGGGGTCAAAGAGGACAAGCAGGAGTTGGGAATGCTCCAGCATAACAGTGTACATGCAGATGACTCTAGAAACAATCCTCTGTGTCATGAAGCTTCATGGTGAATTGAAATCAGTTCCTGTCCCTGAAGTGCTCTCCCACCTCACCTGCCTAACACCGTGATGAATAGGTTGAGTGAACATAAAAATCAGGCCACATAATGAGGTCTTACATGCACATAAAGAAATAACCATGTAGCTTCCCTGGGGGGATAAAGGTATGGCTTTGTATGCATACGCATAAGACAACCTTTTCTTTCTTTTTTTTTCTGGTGTGGGGAATGACAAGACACTGACCCAGACCCATGGGAGTCAACTCTAATGGGAGTCAACCTAATGGGAGTCAAGAGCAGACAACTTTACCCAGCTCTCGGTTGCTTCATTTGCAGTGGCGTTGAAGGACCATGACACCGACTGCAGTCAGAGCTTCAGTCTCAGCTTGGCTGCACCCATTGTGGCAATCTGAGAAGTAGCCTCGGAGGCTTTAGGACTTGGGTCTCTTGCATTTAGATTGTTTCCATTTTTTCACCTGAGCAAGAACATCCCTGTCTGAAGCTGTGTACCAGGTCACCGGGGTCCCCTGGAATTTTGCAGGCGAGGTTATAAATGTCCCATGAGGGAGTTTATGTGCCATCGGGGACAACTTGCTTAGCTTTGCAGTTAGAGCTAAATCTCCACGCTGCCTGATCAGCACATGGATGGAAAGAAACTGCCATGTTGGTGTTGTTTAGCCTGGAGAAAAGGATGCTCTCGACAACCCCCTGACAGGAGGGTAGACTGAGGTGGGGGTCAGTCTCTTCTTCCATGTAGAAAGCAATATGACAAGTGGAAACAGCCTCAAGTTGCACGAGGGAAAGTTTAGATTAGGCATTAGGAAAAATTTCCCCACAAGGGTTGTCGGACCCTGGAACAGGTTGCCCAGGGCAGTGGTAGAGTCACCATCCTTGTGAGGATTTGTAGGACGTGTAGATGTGGCACCTGGGACACGGTTTAGTGGTGACTTGGCAGTGCTGGGTTAACAGTTGGACTTGATGATCTCGAAGGTCTCTTCCAACATGAATGATTCTGTCATTCTGTGCCATTTACTGTCATGGGTGGAGGTCTTCAGCATAGGCAGGTGGCCAGGTGGCTGCCTGGAATGGAAATGGTGCAAGTGCCTCTGAAAGAAAAACTTTGGTAAAAATGACTGTCCGTGCAGCCCTTAGAGGTGATGCAACCTCCTTTACATACACAGGTGCAGGAGGAACATGGTCTGGCTATAGCCACTGCCATGTGGGTTCCTTAATAAAACAAATGTGCGAGATCTTTTGTAAGCTATCAGAATTATTACATAGAGAGAACTGAGGCCAGAGGAGAGGAAGGTGGAAATGTTCCACCAGGAGCAGCAGGACACTGGTGCTCATCCGACTTCAGAGGCAAAGATCTGCAAGGCTTTTCTCAGTGATCTGTGCAGAACTAATAATACAGATAAAGAGGGAGCTGAAATGTTATATGAATCCTGAGATCAGAAGGAAGCTAAGCAGATGTAAACATCTCAAATTCCTACAATAGAGGGATTTTTTTCCAAAGGTGACAAACAGAAAAGAAGAATTTTACCAGCAGCACTGAAGCTGATTGGGGGTGAGACAGCAGCCCTAAGCCTCCTGAGATAGGGGGATTTATTTTGAAGACAACCACAGGCAAATATGTTGTGTTGTTTTTTTTATTTTATTTTATTTGCTGTTTGATGAGGAATATTGCTGGAATCAGCTCAAGGGAGGGAGTCTTTGATCATGCTTTCGTGGAGCAAGAAAAGCTGCTTTGAATTCTGCCACAAACCAAATCCCAGGAGGGACTCTCTGTGTGATGTTCACACTGGTGTGGAGGCCACTGTTCTGATGGTGGGACTGTCCAGAGATAGTAAGTGTCCCCCCTTCACATCCCGTATATAAAATAGTTATGCATGAGCAACAGAGCACTGATATTCTCACAGTGCTGCTGACAAGCTGAGAAATTAAAAGTAGCTACCCAAATCTGAGCTGCTTCTTGCAGAGGAACCCCGAGCACCAGGGACTTTCAGAGGACAAACCATACAAGACATCTTAGTACCTACATTAAGATAAAAATATCCAGATGCCAAAGTAACTATGGAGAAACCCAAGGTCAACCTGCAAATACCATCTGGTGCTGTAACGACCAAGGCTTCCTCCAGCTGTGCTTCTGGGGCTGCCTGGTAAAACCAGGGTCTAGTTATGTCCTCAGCATGGTGTGGGAAGGAAACATAAAAAGGGGGGCCAGATTCATGGCAGGAGCTATTAAATCTATTTCTGCTAAGCATGCCAAGCAAAGTAATAGCATCAGCAAATGTCTTAAGGAAGTGGGTCATAAATACACTTCACCCAGGGAAATTGCCATTGGGATTTTTAAATCGTGACATTAGATCTGCTGGAGGACAGAAAAGATCCGTATCCGATGTCATAGGAATGGGATAAAAACAATATGTGTGGATTTGGCTAGATTTGTCCTTTACTCATAAACAAGAGTATTTGTCTAGATGTTAATTGGAGTAGAATGAAAACAATTCCAAAAATATGTATATTTTTTAAAGTCAGGAAGCAGTGTTTCTCTGAAGGGAACTGCTTTTGAAGGAGTGACTCTAATTTTCAATTACTTTTTCATTCCTTGCTTCTATTTTTAAGCAAAATGCCTGAGAAACAAAACTTCTTATAGGACTCTGAAAGTGCATTTAGTTGAGCATGTGGATTTTTCTTCTGTTTGGCCACTGAACAACCTGTGAGGATGGAGAAAACACCAACATCTCTCATGTGGATATTGGTTTCCCAATTCACAATACCTGATAAAATCAAACCTTTTACAAGAGTAGCTTTCTCTATGAAACCACGAATAATTAAAAACAAAGCTTTGCCTTTTATAAATGAGGAGGTCTCCTCCACTTGCCTGTCTTTTTGAACTGAACAAAGATCAAATGAGAGGGAAAATCATCGGTGTGGGAAAACAAAATCATATGAAAGTAATTATAAAGAGAATTTTATCTTTCTTCCTGAAAAGACAGTAATTGAAAAAACAATCAGAGATGTCCTTAAGTTTTCCTAGCAGTTTTAGTGTTATTATTTCCAAGCCATTTTGGAAGATTAGTCTCAAACTAGAGATGGAGACAAACCAAGTTAAATTTATTCCCTACACCTGTAGCAACGAGCTGTAGGTTCCCCGAGCTAATTGCTATGGCATTCCTTTCTTTCCAGTAAAAGCATGCAGTGGCACCACAGCTTTCATCATTAAAACACATTCATCTCCCCCAGTGTGACTAAGCCCTGGGAAGGGTGTCCCAAGTGCGACCCATGCAGCAGACCCTGCCTGTGCCCATGGCTGGGCAGCACAGACTGTTCTACCAGAGCGGAGCCTGCAGCTCTTTCACATCCTGCTCCATTCCTCCCAGCACTGGTGCCATCTGGCCTAGATCACAAGCTTCTCCTTCCTCACCTTCCCATGACATCCTTGTGTGTAGCTGATCCCAGACTTGGCTGGCACCTTGAAGGTGTGGGAAGAGAAGAATGTAAGGATGTGCCAGGGAGTCCAGGCCTGTGGTTGCTTTGGGCTCATCCCCCATCTGACTCTACCCTCTGCCTCCAGACTCAGTGTTTCCACACGTAACCCCCTGCTCTTCCAAATTCTGCTCCAACTGGCCCTTCTGTCAAGGGCCTGCTGTGACCCCAGGCTGCCCATCCCCACAGCTCTGCCCCGTAAAGCACACGGGCTTTGCCCTTGGCTGCTGCCTTTGGTTTCTATTCACCTTCCCTTCATCATTCACAGCTCCCGTTTGTAGCCAGCCAGCACTCCCAGCCTGACAATTAACAGTTGCAATTAAGAGTTGCAGAGGTAGGTGTTTCCCCTCTGAAGGGACCTGATGTTTTCCATGCTGAGCATGAGAGATTCCTACTGAGGGAGCTAATTTGTGCTGCTTAGTAAATGCAGCTGAGTGTTGCCCTTGCTGTAATCTGGCCAGTTACGTTGAGAAAGTCTCAAAGTATTAAATCAGAGGGGGTTTACCTCCTTATTGACAATCCCAAAATCCTGTCAAAAATGTCAGTACCTGAGTTTTAGGTGATTGTTGCACAGCATGTGCTCTTCAGAGCTGCTAAGCAGTTTGGAAGATCAGTTAAACAATGAGGAAAAGCAGTAGTTACCCAGTAAAGGATTTGTTTTCCCCATCCACTTGAAAGAAAGAGTTGTTATGTGAGGATGTGAGGGTTGTCCACAGAATAGGACCCTAAGAGTCACACTGCTAAATAGATGGTGCATCAAAATGTATCCATTGAGCTGTCTGATCCTTTAGGGAGTGAATGATAAAATGCTAAAAGCTGGGAAATAATGGGAAGAGATGATTTGGACCTGAGTGGATAGAAATATCTGCAAAAATCAAAACAAACTACCAGTGACACAGAGTATTTTCACTGACTTGTAGCTCTTGAATTCAGACATGCTACCGGTGTCCAATAATGGCATTTTATGTCTTGTGCAGCAAATGCCAGTATGAAATCAGCAGCGAAAATATGTATTTTTCAAATAAGACTGCGTCTCAGTGTCTGCAGGGGAAAATATGTTTAGATCCTACTCTGCTTGTTGCTAAAAGTGATCTAATGTTGCAAGTGAAACAAGAAAAGCCTCCAACAATGTCTGTCTGGTGATGAGAAATGATTAATGTAATACCTGCTGGAATAGCTTCATAGGCATCCCCAGGACAGCTGGATGGATTGTGCACTATACAGAAATATACACTGTGCAAATAAAACAATGAAGAAGTAAGGAAGTGTTATTGATGGAGATTATTTCTCCCCTTACTTGATCATAACAGTTTTATATCTGTGTAAAAATGAATTCTAGTTTGTAATGTGGTCTCTGGGAGCTGTATTTATTCTGTTTATTGGTATCAGGAACATATTACTTTGCATAAATTATTCATGTGAATTAGACATGCTTATGATACTCACATTATTTGTGTTTGGAGGGATGGGTAGCAGAAAGCCACCATAATACCCTTTGGTTTTGGATTTTTAAAATTTTTTTGTTTTATTTTTTTTGAGAAAGAGCACTTGGAAATGATGGGACATGTGAAAATCCCTGCGTGACTGGCAGCACCCTGCATACCCTACACACCACAAAATACTCCTGGGCTCATAAACCATGATGGTGTTGGGACATCTTTTGTACACAGTGCAAGGTCTTCCTGTGCCAGCACTGATGGCTCCATCAGGGCACAGCAAGGGCCCTCAAAGTAGCAAAGGGTAATAGGGGAGTAGATCTCCCTTGACAAAGCATGAAGTTTATCCCACAGCCTTTAAACATGGAGGATTCTGTGCAAATATAGCATTTAGGTGAAGATTTAACATCTCGCTGGAGCATCTGTTCTTTAGCCATAAAAAAGCGGGATGGCTATTGCTTCATGATCAGCAGGACATCAGAAAAGATCATCATAACAGCCCCCTCCGGTTATGAATTTGTAACAGGGAAGTACAACCACTTCATTCACTGGTCTCTACAGGCAGACGCCAGGCAGGAGGAGCCCATATGATGAGTAACAAACCGCTGTGACTGTGCCAATAAGTGCTGCTCGACCCATACTTCACACATCAGGGGCACACGTTGGGTTCTTGGCCTTGGCTATGGGGTCTTTTGCAAACCAATTAGCCTCTGTTTGCAGTCTGTATTTGTCTTAAAAGCACATTGCTTTCCTACGTGACTAATTTTTGATTAAAACTCTGCTCAAGTTTGGTTCTTATGGAGAGAGAGATGGTTTTGGCAGTGGTGCTGCTGTGAGGGACCCTGTGCAGTTGGAGGGAGCTGCAGGCACTGCTCCCCCTGGGTGCTTTTCCTTTCCCAGGGATGCTGTTGTTTCTGCATCAGCCTTCCCCCAAGTAGCTGCTGTCTTGTCACCTTCTCACAAGCGGTCACTCAAAAGACCTGGATGGCATGTACTTTTTTGGAATGTTCTTGGAACTGACAGATGTGTCCATCTGAGCCACGTGTCTGCATCTTGGCCTTCACTAATCATACCCCACTGGTGATGCACTCAGCAAGCTGCAAAACATTTTTGCTGCACAGCCTGTCTCGCTATCCCGTCCGGAGCAAAGCTAGAAATTCCTCTGCTGCCTCTTTCTCCAGCTGCTGGACATATTTTCTGTACAGCACCCAAATCTCACACCTGCACAGCAGTGTGATAAACACAACAGCCCTGTCCACCCTGGGCGAAGAGCAGAGGGAGCCCATTCTGAGGCTCTGAGAGCTTTATTAGAGGAAGAGAGAGGCTCTCTGTGAGCACCACAGGCTCCAGACTGCAGCACTGGGGGCTGGGTGTAAATTTTTAGCTGTCAAGTGGCTCAGTCCTCCTCCAGAAGCTTGGGAAGCAGTGATGATCTTAAAAGGTCCTTTCCAAACCTAAATGATTCTATGAGTAAACTGACAGGTGGTCTGTGACTTGCTCTTCTCCACTGACAAGGAAAGAATTGGATACCCTGGCAAAAGCCACTCTGCATTGAGGATGGGAAACATAAGGGCAGCAGAGGAAAGAAATGTATTATGCAGTAAGTAGCAGCTTCTTTCTCAAAGCACACAGGAATGACATAAAATCTTCCTTTCACATTGATGAGGAAGCTGGTAGGGAGGTCACTCGCTTCCCCCATGGAGTGATGTCATCCCACAGGGCAGATCTTTGACCATGCCAGGTAGCAAACCACCACCAAGGCTGCACATCCCCAGCGGGGTGAGCTGCCCACCACCCTCTCCTCCTGGCTGCTGTGGTGGGGTCTGTCTTCAGCCCCAAACTGTTCAACTTCTTCACAGCTGAGGTGTAATAAGCTACAGCAAGTCTCAAAAAGCTGGAGAGATGGCAGGTCAGTTACAAAGGGCCAATCCCATAAGGCAGGCTCAATCCAGTGATGTGCATCTTAACCCATCACACACAAGGACTTAAGGCACAGACAGGACAGATCACACTTGTGATATGAGAAATGGCAAAGCCACGACCCCACAAATGACTTGGAGATCATCTGAGATAACCACCTCATGGAAGCTCACTCTAAGATAAGGAAAGTAGGATGCTGAACATGAGCCAAGAATGCATTCATAGGGAAATGCTAACTGGATAGAAAGAGGTGGTGTGATTTCTGCATACAATATTAGGGCAAGCAAGATAAACTGATGGATCTATATCTGATGTCCACATTGTTAAAGTATGTTGTCAAGCTGGAAAAGGTAGACAGAGACTTATGAGGATGAGTCAAGGTTTGGAAAGCCTGCCCGAGTGTGACAAACAGAAGGAACTCCATCTTTCAGTTTATTAAAGTGAAGTTTATGAATAATAGTCACAGCATAAAAATCCACCCGTAGGGTGCAGATTACTGATAGCAAAACAGTGTCTAATTTTGCAGATAAGGGCAGATCAAGACCCAGTGGTAGGAAATTGCAGGCATGGAAGGCTGCGTCTGAAAATGATGCACAGACTGCAATTGATGATAATGCTCGTTATTTAAGAAGTGCTGCTGGACTTTTTGTTAGAACCACTGAAAAATTAGACACGCTGAAGCTGTGCACTGTGGGGTCCAGGCTGGAAGGGCTGGATCTGGCATAGAAATCCAGAGCCCTGTGGCTGCAGAAAGTGCAAGGCAGCAGGTTTTTTAGGCAGCAGCCTGAGATGGCATTTTAGGACTGGAATTTTGGATGTGTGCTCCTGTGTTACATTACACACAGAGGCAGGTCCAACACCCACATTTCCTTGGGTGTTGCTTTAGTGGATCCTAATCCTTCAGCGTGATCAAAGAAGGATGAAATGCTAAGCTGTAAGTTCACGTTTCAGGCAGAAATAGCAAGATCAAGCTGCTTGGGATGTCAGGCCAGCCTGTATGGGTGTATTTCTCTTACCCAGAGTCCCAAATCTTCCCTGCCCACAGGACAGCCTGCTGTGCATCATTTCACAAACCGTGAGCATTTAGTTCCCGATCCTAGATACAAAAGACAAGAGCAAATGAAGATCAAGTTTGCTGGTGTAGTCCCATCCTTCCAAGAGGTAATTTGCTTCCACAAACTGCCCCTTTCCATGGAGGAGAAAATGGCACCAAAGATAACCAAGGATGTAGTGAAAACTACAATAGAAATGAACCCAAGAATGACCAGTGAACAGGAAAACACACTTTGCTTTGCAATAGGTGGCTTGAACAGACACGGTGCATTCTCTGTGCTGTCTGCAGTTTGAACCCCCTTGCACGAAGGAGGGCTCTAAGGTTTGCTCTAAAGAAGAAGAGGTGAACCTGCAGCTAGTGGCTTGGGATGTATTTTTGCGTTACTGCACTGAACTCACAATGCATTTGCTTCCTGTTTTCTGATTTTATCTGAGATACATTCACTAATTCATTAAAAGAAATGAGAGCAACAGGAGTAGGGTTGTCCTCTATTGCATATACTAAGAAAAAAAAAAAAAAAATCACCAGCATGACTCTAAGAAACTGCAAATATTTAATCATCAACAGCTTTGGGCCAGAATCAGTCACTATTAGATCAGCTCTGTAATAAGTCTAATTGGGAACAGCCTTTGAGAGAGGTGCTGGGCTCTCATTCAGCTCATGCTTACTCTGCGGGTTACACACACTTTCCTAGAAACATCAATAATGGCTGTGACGTGTGGTTTCGCTTGCATTTCATTTTTCTTTGCTAACCTCTGCATCAAAACAGACTTTTCCGTGAATCTCCAAGCCACGTGCATTCTCTGAATCACATCCCCATCCCTCCCTCACTGCTCCAGGGAAAGGAGCTCAAGAAATAATTAACTTTACTGCTTCCTGTAAAATAACTTGTTTTTCTGGGCCCTGGAAGGCAGGAGCTGGCAACGTTGTGTGTATGTTACTGATGGCTCAGATCTTTCACCCACTTCTGCTGTTTTTGCAAATGGAGGGCAAGACTGCTGTGTCTGATTGTCATGAGCAGAGATATGCAAGTAATTGTTCCCTTGATTCGGCCAGTGATCCAGAAAAAAATAATTGTTTGAGGTTGACCCAAGCCCACAACTTTACAGAGTTCTTGGTAAAGTGAAAAAGTTCACATTGGCTTGAAATGCCAAATGCAACACTTCCTCTGGCAAATAGTGAATTGGTCTATCTTGGAGGACTTGTTTTTTATCTGATTTAGAGGAGGGGGAAGTTTTACTCCACAGCTGCTCATCTAGCTTGTGTTGAGGCTGAGACGGGAACCCAGAACTCCTGTGATGAGAGAGAGAGCTATAGGCTGGATGGACAACCTGCACTGGGCTGTGGGGCAAGAAGTACAGCTCCTTATCCTCCTGAACAACTCTAATATTCTGAGCCATGCATCATGTGAAGCAGAGTGCTCCCTCCTGGCATATGGGTGATTGGGACCTTAGCAGAATTCATCTCCCTGAACACTGATGCAGAGCAGAGGTGTCTCCATCTGAGTAATCATCTGGAGTCCCATTATGGTCAACAGTGAGAAATCATCTCTGCCAGAAAGCCATCAATCTTGCTATCAGGGAGATATCTAAGTAGGTAAAAGCAGTGACTTGCATGCTGAATTGTATTTTTTCTCTAGCTTGGCTGCATGTGCCTAGCTTGTGGAAGTATAAATTTGGGCTGATAAATTTCTCCTTCCCTTTCTCCTTCCCTAGTCTCCAGTTTTATTCCTGAAACACTGAGTGCAGGACTGGAAGAGCACTGCCCTACCCCTGGGTTGAAGGGTGAGGGGTACAGTTCACCCCCACACATACCTGGGTGCTGCACTTCTGAGCACAGACAGAAGCTATTCCAGCTTCATGTACGCTCACTTTGGCTTTGTACTGGACTCAGTACTTTGTACTCAGGACTCCAACATTATCATTTGGGAAAATGCTGCAGATTTTTTCTTGGCTAGTGCAATTAATGAATTTCAGTTATGCTTTCTGATGCTTTCCCAGCTCTGAGACATGGTCATCGTGGTCAGTTGCAGCACTGGGACTGTGCCCTCCTCACCAAATGCTCTGGCATTTTTGGGAACTGCTGTACTCAGCTTGGTAAAGGAGACAAAAAAAAGAAGTAGTGAGCATAGCTGGATAACACTAGAGAGGAAAACCTTGTTAGGAAGGCAGATGGCCATCCATACAGGTCAGAAATTCACCTTCCCACAGGCTGTGCTTCGGTCTTTGCTCTGCAAACCGAAGTTGAGGCCAACAGAGGAGTTGGGCTCTCGGAACAAAGGCATTGGACAAGGGCAGTCCTCAAACACATCCCATTTCTAGGCATGGTTTGAAAGCTCCTCTTCCTCTGCCACTTGGTGTCCAATTCACTGAATCTCAGCTGTGACTGATAGGTTTTCTGCCTGGAAGCCCTAGTTTGTCAGGAGCATTGGCAGCATGATTAAGGTTGTCTGCACCTGGGAAAGGGAAATAGTTGCTTTAGCCTCTTCTCACAATAAATGTAGGACTATCTCCAGAAGATTTGCTTACCCGATCATGTATTACTCTCTTCCTTTTCTTCTTTTTTTCATTATCTTCTGCCCAGGAAATGGGAACACTCTTTTGCCCTTATGTGTGATGGAAATCTTATGAGAAGAGATAGAATTTATATTGTGCTGTGAAGGCATCTGCTTGGGGACTGTCTTCCACAGTCTGGGATCTCTTCTCCCTACCCAAGATGCTCAGCTGCTGGTGAGACAGAAGTGAGGGAGTGTTGTGGTTTAAGGGTGAACAGACCGAGTGGGGGGGACAGGTGGAATCCCCAGGACCCTGAGGGGTCAGAGGGCAGCTGTTATTCCCTCCCTTTCCCTGCCACACTCCATAGCACAAGGTCTGGGGGCTCTGGTCACTATGATGGCATCTCAGCAGGGCTGGCCCTGACTCCACATGCACCGAGCAATCCATCGCCACCCAAGAGCAGGTTTTGGATAGAGCTCTATATCCTCCTGCCCTTAATAGTCCTTCTTCTGTTTTCCTCCTGTTATCCATTAAATTTGTTATAGTCTTAACTACCAATCTTGGGTGAGGCATTTTGCTTTTTCTTTATTCCCTTTTTATCCTCCCCTGGGAGGGAGGGGGAAAGGGGCTAGTCCTGATCTGTGTGTAATGTGGGCTTGTCTTGAGCCTTAAACGAAGGCAGGGATGCAGTGAGCAGTGCCAGTGGTGCTGTCCATTGGCCTCCTCACATGGACTACAGACTGGTTGCAGAGGTGTCCATCAGTGTATAGCAGACAGTATAGCACTTCCGTGTGTTTTTGCCTCACCAGCCCCTTCCACGTCCTTCAGCACTATTTGTCTTCATTCTTAAAAACCTCTGGTTTCTCCTATTTTCCACTGGGACTCCCCTTTGCATGCACAAATTTCAGGAGCAGGGTCATCAAGGACATCTCAGTGGAGCACTGGTCCATCACAAGCATCTCCAAGCACATGGAGATGGTGAGTGCATTTGGGGAGGGAGGACAGCAGCATGACCATTAAGAAAGCACTAACATACTGGGAATTTAATGAGAAGAGTGTAGAGGTACAACCGACACATGGCCCAGCGGTAGCACATGATGGAATATTAAACATGACAATTTTCCAGCGTGGCAAAGGCTTTTAACAGGACTAAGCAGCTGAGTATGGAGAACGTCCCTACACATGTCCTTTAGTTCCCAGCACTGACTACTGCAGACTTCATCACGAAAGGACTTTGCACTTGAAAGGAAGAAGAAAGGAAGAAAAAGAGATTCTGACTAATTTGCTGACTAAATATTTACTAAAATAGATTGTAACAATAAAAGTCAAAAGCTCCCCAAAGTTAGGATGCAAATTAAAGAGATAGAAAATACAAAGGAGAGGTTTTGGTGAAAACTTTAACTCTGTCCTGGCTTATGTATAGACCCAGATTTTTTTTTCATAGACTCAGAGAGTTTGATTCCAAGCTAAAGAAAAACTGAAACTGAAATTTTTTGAAAACCAGAAACTCAAAGAAGAATTTCTTGGGGGTAAAGTGAAAATTTGTTTGACAAACCACAAGCTTTTCAATTTTAAATTGGAACTTTTTTCTTTTTTTTTTTCTTTTTTTTTTTAATTAACCTCAAACTATAAAAAGCACAATGATTGGAAACCAAAGAATATGACATTGCCCAAGTGTCTTTAATAAATGCACAAGCTGCAAAACAAATCTGGATTTGCAAAACATTTTGTTGTTAACACATTTACATTTTCAGTGACTAAAAGATTTCCTACAAAATTTCAGCCAATTCCCTCTCTAATATTCTGCCTTCTTAATGCAATCATTTAATACTGATTTAAAGTCTGTGAAATGAAGGATGAAGAGCTGATATTTCTCTCTAACCTTTTGATTTTCTATATTCTGACTTCGGTCCATTTGATCCATAATATCCAGATTTCAGTAATGTAAGGGATTTTTTACATTTATTTTCATAATTTAATGTTTGTTTTAGAAAAAGGAGGGGAGGGAAAGCTGCCAGGGCTTAATCATGCGGCAATCTTGAATCTTACCACGACTGGGGGAGGAAAAGAAGGTTTGGCATCTTTGCTGCAGTGCTAATTTGCATTGAGGAGGATCTTTACCCTTCGCAGCTAAAAAAGATGAAGTGCTAACTTCCAAAGTGACATTTTGGAATTTGTGTGGAGGTTCTCATGCTGCTGGGGCTGCATTTAACGCTCTGTCTGTTTCTTTTATTAAGCCAAGGATGGCAAATTTGTCCAGAGGAATAAATGCTGTGGGGGGAGGTGGTGGTGGTGCATAACTCGGGAAGGGAAGTTTATCCCCACAAACAAAGGGATGTGGTAGCAAAAGCCACGTCCCTGGAAACCCAGGAGGTGGCACGCACTGACTGCTGAGGCACATGTTCCTCAGCGCCATTCTGCAAATGTCCCCTTGTCCCTCACCAAAGGGCCCTTCTTGCCCTTCTGGGTCAAAGTCAAGAAAGACAAAAAGCTGCGTTTTCCCACAGGGTGGCAAATGCTCTGAAGTCTGCAGCTGAGGTTATTTCACAGCTCGGTTCCCTGGTGTTAGCATATTTTGCTTCATCTCCGTTACATTACAGGGCACGTGTGACCTGTGTGGACAGCTGGAGCTGCTTGTGGCCAAGGCATTGTTCAGTAGCTATTCAGACACATTGCAAAATACACCCTTGTTTTGAGTCTCTGCCTGAGAAAGGGTTACATACGGCTCTTATGGCCAGACTTTCAGACTGTGGTTTCCACTGACACCATCCTGGTACACGCACATCATCATGATGCTGCCTGTGTGCCACAGGGACTTCCACCAGCTCCTTGCTTTGCTGATGAAGCGTATCCAGAAGCCTGTGTGTGTGTGAGTATGAATGTGTGTGCATGCATGAGATCACAAGATGGGGAGATTCTCCCCTTCTGTACCAGCTACAACCCACTCGCCCTGTCAGTCTCCTTGGAAATGGAGCAGCTGAAGGCTCAGGACAGTGTCTTTAATAATCCAGGTGGTTTCTTTCCAGTTAAGCATTTCTCTTCATTAAACATGCATGAGAAGCCTGAGTAATGGCTACCCATGTGATGCCAGTATGGTGAGGCTCTTGCAGCTCCCTGCTCCTGCCAGTCCAAACCTTTTATTCTAGGAGTTTGCATAGTGTGCTCAGCACCCGGGGCAGAGGGGCTCATGTGGAACAGAGCACGAAATCACTGTCAAGGCAAGCAGTGAGCAGTGGTCATTTCTCCTTAGTGCTAAAAAACAGGTGCAGAAAGCTCCTGTAATTTATTTCGGGGTTACAGACTGTTGTGCACCAGAAAGGCATGGTCCTGGGTAGAAAAGGAGCTCAGACGTATGTTTTAAATTCAGTCTGGTGGAAGGGAGAGGTTTTCCTAGGCTTTGAAGGACTCTGGTCATTTTTAGAAATACCATGATGGAGAGGAGGGCCAATCACACTGTGGCATCATAGAGATTGGGTTGTATATATAGTGCTTAAAAACTGTACACCCATTCTGGTCCCCTCCTCAGGGTCTCTCAGCCAAGCTGGTTCTGAGTGAGACATACACACTCTTTTGAGGCTGGGAAAATGTCTGCTTTGGATTTGTAGGTAACTCCAGACTCTTCTAGAAGGAACTGGTCCCAGGAGGGTCATCCGTAGGAAGAGGTAGCATTAGGGGAAGGATTACATTTTACCCTCATGGTTTTTTTTGAATTTATGAGGAAAAAAATTCAAAACTAAAAGAGAACTACATACAACTCCTTAAACTCTTTAAAAAGTTCTTGTCTGCCATATGCTTAATTTCCAAGCCTGGTCACCAGGGACTGGTAGGAAACCTAGGCAGATGATATAGCCTGCTTCTTTCATGCGTGGCTGATTGAGGCTGTCCCAGATGGCTGCAAAGGCCAGCTTGAAGGAGCTATTCTCATACAGCTCCTCACTGGGACATCCTATTATTTGTCTGGGCACTTGGGGTCACATGGCAAAAAAAGCAGAAAAAGGCAAAGCCTTTTATAATCTTCAATTCTGTTCAGTCCTTCAGCAGCTAATAGTCCAGATAAGGGGAGGCCATCAAGAAAACTGTCAAAGGGCTGGAGGAGCCAACAGGTGACCAAAGTTTGGGGAAGTGCTCATTAAGGTGAAGTGACAGCAGAAAATCCCTCTGAGTTCTTTGCACTGGAATATGGAAACAGTCCTTCACTGGGACCTTTGGGTGATGGGAGAGAAAAATCAGAGGAACAACCATGGACTGAAGTGTCAGGAGGGAGGATTTTAGACTGAACCAATAAAGTGAATAATGACAAACTGCCAGGGCCAGCTGGTATGCTCACAAGCACTGTAATGGAGCTCAGATATGAAATTGCTGAGCTGTGGCTCATAACCTATCGCTCAAATTAGCCTCAGTGCCAAAGGAATAGGAGGTGGCAAATGAGATGCTAATTTTTAAAGCAGACTCCTGGGGAACCTGGGGAAACACAGAGCACTAAGTCTGACTTTTGCACTGGGAAAACCCGAAAAAGCTGTAGTGAATAATACATTAGTAGTCATGGATGTACAGAGGGAAGAAATGCTTCAGACAGTCATCTGAGCTCTTCCAAAGGATCTGACAAGCATGTAGAGAAGGGTGATCCAGCTTGATACACCATACATGGATTTCCCAAATGCATCCTGCATGCTCTTGCATTAGGATCTCCTCAAGAACTGGCTGCCCTGGCATAAGTGGCAGCATATCATAGTTAAAGGAGAGGAATAAAGAGCAGGAATAAATGAAACCGGTTGTCAGTAGAGTTCCCCAAAGGTCTGTGCTGAGATTTGAGTTTTAAAATGTTCCTTAACTACCTGAATAGGGAGCAAATAGAATGGACACAGCATTTGCATAGGATGTGCTGTTACTGAAAATAGTCAAATCTGAAACTGGGTGTGAAGAAAAGGGGCAGAATGCAGCGATATATAAGGGCAGGGAGTTACAAGGCACATACTCGTGTTGATAAAGGCAAAAGAGAGCACATAGAATCATAGACTCATAGAATGGTCTGGGTTGGAAGGGACCTTTCAAGCTCATCTGGTCCACCCCCCTGCAGGGACAGGGCCATCTGCAAGCAGAGCAGGGTGCTCAGAGCCCCGGGCAACCTCCTCTGCAATGGTGCCAGGGATGGGGCAGCCACCACCTCTCTGGGCAGCCTGGGCCAGGCTCTCCCCACCCTCAGCACCAACAATTTCTCCCTTCTCTCTGGTATAAAGTGAAACACCCAGGGACCATTTGCACCCTGAAGACCATGCACTTTTCTGCTTTACTTGTTTCAAGAAGACTATAGTAGAATTTAAAAAAAAAAAAAAAAGGTTTAGAAAAGAGCAGTGAGAATGAACAGAGGTACAAATCTGCTCTCCAATTCACAAAGAAGGGATTTCATGGCTGTGTGTAGAGTGTGGATGGAGACAAATGGTGAATATTTGTTGCCTTCGGGGGTTCTTGGAATGGGGTTAGTCCAAACTGCATATGGTAATCTCAATGTTTTATTTTCTGTTTTGTTTGCTTGGGTTTTGTTTGTTTTTTGTTTGTGTTTGTTTTGTTTTCAGTTGGTTGTTTGGGGTTCTTTTGGTGTGTGAGTTTGTGGTGTTTTTTTATTGTTTTGGTTTTGTTTGTTTATTTGTTTGTGGTTTTGTTTCTTGGTTTTAGCAGAGGTGTTGGGAGTTGTCATGCTTGAAAGTATGTCAGACCCGGAGGCACATGGACTGAAGATGGGATCCAGCACACTACCTGGAGGTGGCTCCAATAAAGATACATGTGTCTGGATCGTCCAGGACCACTATTCATAGCCAAGGGAAACACACAGGCCTGAGATGTGAGTCACCAGTTCTTCCTTCAAGCAGGATCAGCTAAGTAGCATGCATCCATGTGGCATCCCTGGAGTCCATGTGTCTGGGAAGACCCCTTCTGAGATGCAGCTACATGGCTATGGCTGAGTTGCTTGAAGGCAAAGCAAGCCAACGTCAATTTTTCCAGTATGTTCTCACTTTGGTTCTATCACCAACAGGTCTTTCAGGCACATCCATCTCATGATCCCAGTGTATCGGATGGGAGATGATGGTCCTGTGGAAGTGGTAGTTTCCCAAAGGCCACTGACAATCCCTCAGCTCAGGGGAACAACTTTCCAAATGCAAGAGACATTTTTGTTTCCAAGCTGCAAGACAACGGTGGCGGTCAGTGAAACACAAAGCCTGAGGGCATGGGCAAACCCCAGCACTAAGGAGCTGAGGTGTTCCGGCTGTGGTTTTCACTGCCATTTCCTTTGTGTGCCGTGTAGCACCACGGTCCTGGTGCATGGCTGGGGCACACGGCATCACCGCAGTACTACTGCTACTACTCCTACTCGCGATAGTTGGCTGGGACTGACACTCATTCAAATTGAGCTTGTGCTGAATGGGATTCCTGGTAAACACCCTGATACAGAATTTCATTAGCAAACACAGCGCATTACCCCGGCAACAGCAGCAGCAAACACAGCAGTCGCTTCATGGGGATGTCAGATTAGCTGCTTAGCTTTGTAACAAATACACCATGGTTCATTATCTTTTATATGAATCCACCTCTCCAGTGCTTTTAATACCTTCTGAAATAAGCATTTGCTATTTGCTTTTTGCTCATGCGGCACCTAATTCTCCAATTACAAATTTGTACCGGAGCCCCTGTACATGAAGCCTGAGGCCAAAACTCTCTGCGCAGGGCAAGGGGTTCCCAGCTGACCGGATCTTTGCCTTTGTCAGGGCTTCTTTCTAAAGCCTTTGGTGTCAGCATTTTCTTGAGCATCACCTACCTCCCTTTTATCACAAAGTGGAGATGACTTCGCTCTCAGAAGAAGTCAATTTATCAAATGAGCAAACAGTCCCTTTGATGTTCAGCAAACCCAAAATGTGGCATGAATCTATATGGACTCTTCCTAGGAACTGCTAAGGGCATCTCTGTCCATTGCCTTGGTGTCCTGGGAATTCAGCTTGGGTGCTATGAGAGTAGGGACAGACTTTCTCTCCACATTTCTTCTTTGAAAATAGGGATCAGGGGAACCTCTGAAAAGCCTAAAACGTGTTTGTGCAACTCTCTCGATGGTGTCTATAGTGTAAAGTGGTCTGGTGTTTAACAGGCGTTCACTTGGAAAAACTCGCACAGCTCACGCGTTGTAATGCATCATTGCAGAGCCACGCCAATCAAACATTTATAACATGCCATCAATTATTCTGTACACAGAACAGTGCCCACAGATTTATAGCAAAAGCTGTTGCTTCAGGCCTCTTCTGTTAATATGCAACTAATTTGATAACGATCAATATTTGAGGGAGACTATTATACTCATTATAGCTCCCGGTCCCAGTAAATACGGCAGGTCCACGTGCCTAATGGCAGTCCACCCAGGTATGACTTTCATTGTGCTCAGAAAAGAAAAAAAAAGAGAAAAGAAATTAAAAAAAAATAATAATAATAAAAAAGAAAACAGCTAGGAGGGGATAAAGACCAAGAACTACTTAATGACCTCTTCAGGGACTACAAGTATTTCAGAACAAATTCAACAGCAGTTTCTGTGATGTGCAGGAGAGGGATCTGGGAGGAGGGGGAAGAGGGTGTCACTTGAAAGGTGGAGAGAAAGGCAAGTGTTTTATGCCCAAACTGTTTCTGGATCGAAAGTTGGATTCTTGACTAAACCAAATTGATTTCAGAAAGTACCTGATTCCTGTGGGGATACAAAATCATATTTTCAACTGAAATTTTTAGGCAGAAAAACACTTGAGAGTTTTGATGAAAAGTCAGCTTCTAGAAATAAGATTCTATCTGCAGCTATTTCCCTCTTGATCCAATATTGTTACATCTGGTTAATATTTCCCCAGTTAAGCTATATTTTGATGGAGAATTGAATATTTTTTTGCTAAACTACTTCTTTCTCTTTTTTTTTTTTTTTTCCAAAGTTTCTCCTTCTGCAGACTGCTGAACTTTTAACAATAACATTTCAGATAACCTCCACTCCCCTTTTTAATTTTTTAATGAAGAATAGAAAATACTTAGGGAAACATTAACATCACTTTCCATCAACATTTTCATTCAGAGGAAACCCATCACTCAGCCAGCCCTGAAAGCAGTATTTCCCTAGCTGCTCGTGCCTCTTTAGGCTGTATTTTTCTATAAAGTTGGTGTGTATTTTTCTATTAAATTGGTACTGCCTGATACCCCCAAAAGTCCTGGAAACCCTCTGCACTGGGCAAGTGCTGATGGACCCACACAGTGGTGGGTCTCCTACAGCTTCTCCTCATGAGTGCAGGAGGTAAAGGCTGCACATGGCAAGGCTGAAGCTGCGTCAGAAGCTGCACCATGCTCCAGCATTGGGAAAGGGCATTGTGAGTGTATGATTACATATTTGGCAGATGCTCAGCAGCCTGTGGACAGATGTAGGGCCTCACTCAGTGCTCCAGCATCTCTGAAGCTTCATCCCCAGGAAATTTGTTTAATGCACAGGTCAGTGAGCAAGGGGAGGAAGCGAATGAGGCATGTGAAGACAATACAACTGCATAGTAAGCTTCATCATGGCTTTATGAGTTATCAGACAAGAATTTGTTTTATTGCCTCTTCTGGCTTACTTGCTCTTTGACCCTCCAATATGGTCAGACTCTGTTTTGGTGAGTAGTGTAGCAAAGATGGTTTGAAGAACACGGTTTGGAAGCAGTGTGCAAAGTCAACAAACATGGCAGAAAAGAAGCCAAGACTCTCCAGAGAAAAGGGGAGATGCAAGGTGCAGATGCCAGCACAGGTGATCCAAGGAGAAAGGCAGAGAAGATACAGAAGTGAAGGCACAAGTGAGACAAGGAGAAGAAAGGAACCAGCTGGTGAAAAAAACAGGGAGAAGGAGAGCAGGGAAGGTTCTGGGGTCCTGGGACAGAAGTTGTCTGCTGAGAAATGAAGGCAAAATACAGTGGGCGCACACATCCTGCAGAAGAGGGAGGAAAGGCAGCGAGGGGACACGAGGGAGCCTTGCAGCAAAATCAATTAATACTTGAGCGAGTCAGCTGCTATTGAATGAGATTTGAATTTCACACCATTGCTGGAAACCTCAAAATAAACCTTTCCCCTTCCCAGTGTGTCAGAAATTCTGCCTTATAAGGCAGTATTGCCTGCTGGATGTTGTGGGGGCAGAAAAGGGGGAGAAAATAGATTCCAGAGCCCCTCTACTCTTGCGTCTCTCTAGCCCTTTATTTTTTGCTCCAGTCCCTGGGTCGCAGTGGAGTTGGGAAGGGCTTTTTCACCTGGCCCGTGTCAGGAGGGAGGAGGATTCCCATGGGATGAGAAGCAACAGAGTTAGGGTTTCTGATTCAGTGCCTGCAGCCAGCTCCGCGTCCGGCTGCTCGATACGGGGGGAAGCAGAGGCATCTGGCTGGGTGTGCTCTCCAGGGAGCCTCCTGCTCTGCCTCTCCCGGCAAAGCGGAACTGCGGAAAATACAGCGCAGGGGAGGGTGGTGGGGGGAGTTGGGTTCCACTGATGGTTTGGGCAGGCTGAATTTCAATCGGAGTCAGCTGCTAAGCGGAGCAAGGGGATGTTTATAACGGGATTTAATGAAGCAGAGAATCGGTGTTGTCCTCTGCATCAAAGGGGCTTCCAGTTACAGGGGAAGGCAAAGCTTTTCATTACCAAATGAGCACGGGAATACCTGCCTGATAATCCTTGGCACTTACCGAGCACTTCTTAACTTCAAACAGCTTTGCCAGCCCCAGAGAAAAACCTTACGGTGCTGCCCAGAGCCATGAGCACTTCCCGTTGCATTTGCAATGCTTCAGTGGCTGCACCGAGACCAGGAACTGCAGTTCTAGGGCACCTCGGCTCACCCGCTGATGCTAGTGCAACTCAGGAGACCTTGAGCCCTGCTCACTGCTTCACCTTTATCTCCACGTGTCTGACTGCTGTTGGGGCACAGGCACTGGTTTATATGGTTTATAGTCTTGCACAGCTTCCAGTTTTAGCACTGGATGCCTGCAAACCTGTCTGTCCATCACTTGTCTGCTGATCTCCTGAATTTCTGCTATCATGAGATGTTTTCACCTGAGGGTTAGGTGGCCCCTGAAGAGGGGTTGTACATCCAAACCTCTCTTTCCTTTGAAAGAAAACTAGTTCCAAACCTTCTCCCTCTCATTTGGTGTCTCTTCCCATACCTGCTGAGAATATTTCACCCCCATGGATGTATCTTCCTGAAGCCATACCTGGCTTCTGCTGTCCAAAGTCTCTTTGCACCATCTACTCAATTGTTCATTCAGCATTCTTGCATGGAAGACAGGGACAAAGACCTTCTCTTTCTCCAAACCATTTTATTTTCATTCTCACGAGCCATTTTCCCAGACCCATCTAACCAAAGCCTGGAGTCCTTTGGGCAGTTTCAGCAAAGCCAGAACCAGCCCACAACTGGTGACCTGTGATTGGTTTTCATTTTCTTTATCTTATCTTATATTTCTTTATCTTATCTTAATCTTTATCTCAGTTATCATGTGCAGACCAAGATGATGATTCTATCCCATGTATGTAAAAAACACATTTTTTTACCCATGTCTAAAACCATTGGAAACTCTCTGAGCTTGTGGAGAACCTTCTTAATGAATCTATAGAACTTGCAGGGGTTAATTACTACTGCAGCAGATTATTCCTAGAGTCTCCACTACAAACGCAGAGAGGCTAAACAGATACATTTATTCTCCCTGATAAAAATAAGCATGAGTGGTCCCACCATGGTATGGATCCCCCATCCCTTCCCACCCACAAGAAAGGTCTACAGGGTTCCTCCTCTGCCTCCCCATCCTTCTCTGCTCTCCCCATAGTGCAGGAAATATCCAGGGCTTCTAGCAGGGCTTTTTACTCTGTATTTGGAAGTAGCTACACCAAGATGAGCCACATTTCTGCTCCTGCCTTGATTCATGCTCTTGGGGACTCATGAATCCCTCCGCACTCTCTCCCAATCTCCTTGTAGCTATTACTATCTACATTTGCATCCTCCCTCCTCGGTCTCATTTATCCTGCTAGGCTGTGTGCATGGGCAACACCTCTTTGCCTGTTTGCACTTGTGGATGGATGGATGGATGGATGGATGGATGGATGGATGGATGGTGCAGGGCTGACAATGATCATCATCTGTGTTTCTGATGCCAGACTGCATCTCGACCATCACCATCTCTTTGTTTCCCGAGGAGACTGACTTAGTGCCCAGCACATCAGCTTGTTCAGCAGCTCCAGCCAAGTCATTTCCCAATCATCTCATGCTGAAGTCACATGGTTTGCTGAAATGGAAGTGAACCAGCAACTTCCCATGACCTGTCTTTCAACAGCCTGAGGCACAGAGGCAACCTGTCTGCACATGGTGAGGCAGTGACCTTCTGTGGTGTGAGCACCCTGGAGCAGGATCTGTCCTGGGGGTCCCAGTGACCTGCAGACCGAACGAATTAACCAGAAACCTCACTTCTCACATGTCAGCTTGTTCACTTTTGGCCAATCCATCCTTCCCTTAATAGTGATTTATTTCACAACATCTCAGAGAGGTAATTTCCATATGGCACAGACTGCCAGAGTGGGCATTTTTCATGATATTTAGAAGCCAAGTCACTTCAATTTGCATAATATTCAAATGATTTCCAAATGTTGAAAACAGTTCACAGGAGAAAAACAAAAAGGTTCCTCATAAATTCCACATCTTTTCTCCTGCCTCTGGGTGCAGGGATGCTGGTCAGGGTACATATGATACACTCTGAATTGCTTCTGGGGCAGCAGTGATTGTATCTGAAATCTAATCTGGTAGGAAGAGTGGAGGGGACCTGGTGGAGAGGGACACATGCAGGCTCACCTACGTGTGCAAAGCAAGGGGATGTGCATCAGGTTGCTATTACCGGTCAGAAAAGTTGTTTTGGTCTGTAAATTTATCACTGTTCCCTCTAGTCCTATAGCTATGACAGGATGTCCCAAGGGCTTCATCACCCAGTGCCTTGCTGTCTACCTAGAAGCCTCATCCTTTGGGGTTATTTTTGCTCATCTGGTCAGTCCTTTTGAGCTGAGGAGCTGTGAATGAGGAGACAGGAGACGGGCTTCCCATCTTACAGCTTGTGCTCAGGTGGGCAACACCCCCATGTGTAAGGGGGGAGGGCATCCCCAGGTCATCACAGAGCTATGAGAGAAATAATGGGATACTCCACGTCAGGGCTGAGTGCTGCTGTTGATGAGATCCCAGCCTTGGTCCCTGGAGCTGATCTCTGCAGCAGGCTCTAATCAGTGCTTCAGCCCTATCTTCCCTCTGAAATTCATTCCAGGATGGCTCCTTGCCGTGCATTGTTTCATCTTCCATAAACCTTTTCTCTTTGTTTACCTTTGACAAATATTTGCAAATTTAGTAGCTCCCATCCTCAGGAGGGATTATGCAGAAATCGCTGTAGCCCTCTGTGCCGTGCATACAGTGCTCACATCTGAGATCTACTAACGAGCTCAGGCCTTGCTCCTGCAAAGCCTTTCACTGTGCTTTACCTTAAGCACTGTGCACACTCCTGCGTGCCTGTGATCACCCGAGAAGGTTCCGTGGTGCTGGGAGATACTGGGCAGAATTTATCCCTTGATTTAGCTGAATTGGTGTAAATAGGAAGGCAAGAAAAAAGTCTGCAAATTCTTTTCATCCCATTGGCTTTGAAATAGATCCAGGGTTTGTTTGTTTTTTAATTTTTCACCTTAAAAATATACATGATTCAAGGTTGATTTTTTATTTTGTCTTTTCCCCCTTCCAACCCTTCTCCTCCCATGGCTGGTTTTTAGGCATTGGTTCACGGCCGGTGGAAAAGGGCAGGGGGGCACACTGACTTCACTGGCCACCAGGAAAGGTTCTCAGCTAGGGGCTGGGAACTGGGGCAAAAAAGTGGGAGGCAGGGAAGAGGCTGTGATTCATTACTGCTAGAACGGGAAGCGCCTCTGAATATTATCTCAGCATCGTCTCTATTCTTCTGTAGCATAACTAACTGGCTCATCCCTAATGACTCCGTTCTTGTTAAGGGGAAGCTTCATTTGGGAGCCGTATGCAGACACTTAACATGCAACCTGCATCTTGCTGACTGTGATTCAGTGTCTCTTTGATCCCACAATGCCATAGAGGGTAGTGCTGGACATGAGAACCTGTATGTGGTTCCTTCCTGTAGGGTCTCAAACCTGCTTTGTCCTCTGGGAGGCTCATTGGTGGGGTGCAAGGAGGGATGCTCTGGTGGTACCCCTGGGCTCTGGTCAGCACTTAGTTGCCAAGGTCCTAAAAGCTGTTCTGATGCCTCCTTCACCACCTGCTTTTTGCATTGAGGAAAAAGCGGGTGCTGATCCTGGAGGAGCAAGTCCTGTCTCTCCCAGCTGAGCTCATGGATCAGAGCATATCCTCCAGAGGAAAATCACTTGGTGGATCCACTTGGGATTTCTGTATCCCAGGCACATGGGAATGATGCAGGAGACACCTCTGGCATCACACTGGCATGCAGTTCCAGAGTCATGCCCCAAAATATGTTCAGACTGCAGTCCTGTCCAGGCCAAGACAATCCCACCACACCCTATGGCTCGCTGGCTGCAGTCATCTGGTCTCTTTCCTCAGTACTTGAAGCTCTTTGGAGAAGGAGCTGTCTCATTTTGTTTGTTTGTTCATATCCCAGCATAGTGAGATCTTGGACCATGATTGGGACGCTTGCATGTTCCACGAATACAAATGTAATTAATTAATGAAAATAACCAGTGGGAAGCCAGAGCTCGTATCTAGAGGGACTGATTCAGTACAACAATATTTCTTTTATTCATTCCAAGCTCTTCTGGGCAGGAAGCAGCTCTGTAGCTGGCATAGATGTCCAAAAGTGCTTTCACCTATTCTCAGCATTAACCTTTTCAGTACTGGCTTAGCGAATCAAGTGAGATCCCAATTGTCTGGCTTGTTGGAGGGTATCTCTTGAGCAGAGACCCTCAGCAGCTCTTGACTGATGCTGAAGAAGTTTGAAAGGTCCCTTTGGTATCTCTGAGTTGGGCAGGAAAGAGCTACAGGGCTCCTCATCAATCAGCCATCACGAAGGGAAAATTTAGTGTCTGCTAGCAGGCTTTTTCCACTGTATTAGGAAGCAGCTGCCTTTTAATTAGAGGATAGCTAAGTGCTACCTTGTGATCTGCGAGGTTATGCATATTTAATGACGCCAGCTCCTATCTGCTGTTGCCTAGTGCTGTGTTTTAGGAAGCGCAGACTGGAAAGTCCCCTTTGATGTTTCTTCATGCTGGCTGTTCTTAGAAACAGAGAGAGCTCAGTAACTTGGCAGCCGCGGATGCTTCAGCCATTCCAAAAACTGGGGGAAACCATGTTGTGCAGGGAGGTACCTCACCTGACCATGCAAGGCATTGATCTGTCTGCTTTGTTGATGGAGGAGCAGACTCAGTTGGAGCAGGTGGCATTTCAGAGCTGTGCATGCTCAGGATGAGGAGTGGGAGGGTTCCTATTCCCTCCAGCCTGGAGAGGGAATAGGAAGCAGGACACTGCTGCTGCCTCTCCTTGTCCAAACACAGTTGTTCTAAACTCTGCTAATAGGTTCCCTTTTTTGGGTGCTGGTGGGGAGACAGATAAGCATGAGCCTGGTTGAGGAAAGGCTGTCCCAGTTTCTCAAAACAGAGACCCTCCAAACGTTTCCATCATCTGTACTGTCACCTTATGGGACCCAGCAGCAGCAGAAGGTAGTGGAAAGAAGTGTTGAAGGTGCTTCCACCAGGTGTTGAGTGGAGCAGGAAGCACAGAGGAGTTATGCCCATCACTGAGCATTGCAAACCCAAATGTGTCCACAGTCCTGCTCATGTCCCAGCCCTTGACAAGTGTGTTTGAGGCATTCTTTTCTCTGTATTTACTACTTTCTCTTCTATGTTCTCCATGTAGCTCAATAAATATTTCCGTGTCTACTTTCTCCTTCATTTCTTGATCCTCCCCAAGGCCTTTTGTAATTTTAAATTACAGTGCTTTGGCACTTCACCCAGCTCAGTGCATTTAGGTGTCACCCAGCTGCTCTTGGTATTTTTCTTTTTCCCCCTTGGATGTCAGGAAATGTGCCCACAACATTCAGGTAGAATTCCAGTGTAGGGAGCAAGCCATAAAGGAGTAAATCTTTCCAGCAACATAGGAAAACACAGTTTGGATCTTGAAGGGACTGAAAGAGGAAGCAGCTCCCAGCAAGAACAAACACAATTTGGATCTTGAAGGGACTGAAAGAGGAAGCAGCTCCCAGCAAGAACAAACCTGACTGAATTGATTTTCATTGTCTGACATGAGGAAAATGCAAAAAGATAACAAATATCTGGAAAGAAGGAGGCTTCAGGCTTTCATAAACCTTCAGTGGCGTGGTGTTACTAACACAGGCAAAGCAAGAAGCGCCACTTCCTCATGGTGCTGTGCCAGTGTCCTGTTCCAGCAGAGACATGTGGCCTTAGAGCTACCCTAAGTGGGACACTGGGATCGTTCCAGGTGACACAATGACAGCTGGCACAAACACTTGCTCTGTGAGTCTCCCTCGCTGGCACAGGGGAGAGCATGTGGTTTGAGCTGACATGACCTAAAGCAGCCCTGTGGAGGTATTTGTGACACTGGGGACCAGCCTGGCTCCAGAAGGACTCACCCCACTGTAGCAGTGCTGTTTGTGTCATCGGTGTCTCCTTCTTTTCTTGCCAAAGCCCTTCAAACCAGGAGAGAAACTCCTGAAAGTCAGCAAGTATTTAGAGATGAGTGAGAACAGGCAGTCTGCTGCTCCCCAAGATGATCCCCAGGCAAGGAGTTGCTCCTTGAGGGGACTTTCTCCATCACCTCCAAGTTGTGTAGGTCTGTTCTTGGCCACACAGACTCTGCAGTCCAGGATTAAGTTCAAATCATTCCTCTGCAGAGAGTCTTACCAGGACATCCCTACCCCCAGGAGCATAGGGGTACCAGCAGCTCAGAAGAACCAGATGCCTAATTGCTCTTGCTCTATCCAATTGGAAGTACAGGCATGAGCAGCTCTGTAGCTAGCCAAAGGAGGATGCCTGCAGGCTTTATTTGCAGGAACAGAAGCAGATTTTGGATGGGATGGAGACAGCCAACAGGCTGATCAGGGAATTTGCTAAATAAATATTTTTTTTTTATTATTTGCCAGCCTTGTTTGTTTATTTTCGTCAAAAATGAAATGTCTTGCTGGAAAATCTCCATTAAACATGAACTGGGAAGACTGCCAAGGTCTGGGATGGGATCTTGGGTCAAAAACAATGTCCTGAGGAGCCAACCTAAAAGGCAAATATCTTGTGCAGGGGATTTGCTGGGTAGTGGAAGCTCTGTGCTCTTGTCCCTTTTGGAGGATTACAATTTAGGTCCCTTGAGTCCTCTGTCAATGCTCCAAGCACTGGGCAACATGTTGCTGTGGTTCTGTCACTCATTTATGAAAAGTTCGCTCTTGTACCAGAGGAACTGTTTTCTATGAATATTTCATTGAAACCAATGTGTTCCTGTGGAAAAAAAAAAAACCCAACAAAAACAAACAAACAAAAAATTGTTCTTTTCTACAAAACAAACACACGCTGCATCCAAAACCAATTTGGTACACAAATCCTGCCCGCCCTCACTTCTGCCATGCCTCCATTGCCCTCCTGAGTCCTGCTTGGCTCTTGGAGCTAAGACCAAGATAACCCTGAAATCAAGCTGGCCATTGCCCGACCCTCTCATCCTTTCCAGTGCAGAAGAAAGAGCCATTTCACCTCTGAGCGAGGAGAAGAGACCTGGTCCTATGCATTGCATGCCCAGCTGGCCACAGCTGCAGGTGCTGGTGTCAGGGGGTGGGTGGGAGGAGATGCCCCAAGGATGCTGCCAACGCTGAAGTGCACATCGTGACTGGAGACCCGGCACTCTGCAATCCTCCCAGCTGCTGGGCAGCTTCGTGTAGCAGCTCAGAGCTCCCGCTCAGCCCACTCTGGGCGGGAATTCATTTAATATTTCAATAACAAATCTCCTAAACTCGGGATCCCCATGGGGCTGCCATTGATCATTGATCCTCAGAGCTTCGCTCTTTCTTCCTTCAAATCTTCCCTAGGCTGGAAAGGCGGCTGCTTATTGATATTCAGAGGCAAACATTGCAGTCTTTCAAATGCTGCCAGGCTTTATGAAGAGCTGTTAATAAAATGGATTCACCCAGTAGCAGAAGCAAACTGAAGTGTAAAAAAAGACTCGAAGGAGGCAGAAGGGGTATTTCCAGGCAGCTGAGGCCCTTTTTCCTACACTGCCTCAAAGGTCTTGGCTCAGGGTTGTTCAGCAGCAAAAAATTTCAAAGGTTTTTGTAGGCTTTTTTTTACACAGAAGCAAAGAGCTGATGTTGCCGAGGTGTATCAAGTGCTGCAAAGGGCTTGGTCTGAAGAATCTGAATTCAGCCATCCTCAGATCTTCAAGATTTTGTCCCTTGAGCACCTTTCACTTAGCAGTTGATCTCAAGGAAGCATGTTTGCAGCCATCCACAAAAATTCCTCACCGTGTGGGCAGATGTCTCCTAAAGAAAAACTAGAGCATGGCTCAAGAAGCAACGATACCGGATACTATGTCTGGGACAGTGGATCAGGCACCTTAATGACACATTTACCAGCCCAGAGCACTGTAGCTGGGGACTCACAGTAGTACTTCTGGACGTGCTGTTCTCTCCACATTTCTGCCTTTGCAGGAAAAATGCCACATATACCAGTGCCCTGTGGAACTGTTGTACCACGAAGGAACCCTCATGACAGCTTGGTCAAGAGTTCACACTAGGCAGGAGCCCTGATTTTTGTCTGCAATACTGGGGAACCCAAGAAAATCCAATCATTTAAGAGCGATCGACTTGGAAGTGCAAGTCAAAAATAAAAAAGGCATTCCAGTAATGCCTGAAATCAAGACATTTCCTAGGTGTTGACAGCAAGGAGGAGGAAGGAGGTATACTTGGCTCCCAGCAGCTGGAAAAGATATCCGAATATGATCTCTTTCCGCCTCTGCAAGGAGAAGCGCTGCAGGTTCCTCGTCACTGAGATTTCTGGTCACAGCTTTGCGTAGGGTCTGTGTGAAGAGTGCAGGGGGTCTGCCATGAGCAGCAGAGCGGCATCCAGACTGTTCCTTAGGGTGATGGGCTGAGGTGCAGTTTCCAGAAGGGCCATGCAATGCTCACACCTCTCTGGGATGTAGCAGCTCCTTCTGGGGACTGATGACACAATGTCCACTCTTCTTGAGACCACTCTCACTACAATGGGGAATGAGTCTCATCTGTTCTTCTCAAGTCTTCGGGCTGGACAGGTTATGTAGGTCACTTAAAATTGTGTTGGGAACGAAAACATAAGAACAATTTCCCTTCTGGTCTGTAGCACACCCTGGCCTCTGAAGATGGCACACATTTTTAAAGGAGGCTGAAGAACAATGTCCTAGCATCCAGGGATATATAGTGGAGCTGTGTGTGTCAAAAGAGACTCATGTTGTGCATTGCATTGAGATCCTTCCATCATCACAGTCTGTGTAGCTCTTGTTCTCCTTGACATTGGCATCATGGTGCAGTCATTACATGGCTCTTGCCTGATAGTTGCTACACTTTGGGAGTGAGTTACTTGATTTCTCAATTTGGGAAGTCTTTTGGGATTATCTGCCTGAATGCAGCTATTGTTTATTTTGGCTCCAAAAAGGACATCAGCAAATATGCCCACAGGGCTGGCCTGGGAGGTTTACTTGGACGCATGGCACTACAACACAAAAAGTTTGGGAAGCCACAAAACACAGAGTGACTCACCCTGCTTCATAAATGACTTTCACCATCCTCAAAGGTCCCTATTGCTTGTCTTCACTTCTGGAAAGTGAAGTCTGAGGTTGGAAAGGCTGAGGTTGTTTACATCAGGGTATAATCCTCAAGAAGAGTCACAAGGAAGATGAGGCATTTGAGTTCTTCCACAAGGCAAACCCCTGTGGCCAGCCCTGTTCTTCTGCCTCCTGAGCCTCACAGTAACATGAAAGTGCCTTGACATCCCAGCCATTCTATTTTGGAAGGGTTGACAGTCATCAGCTATTGTTGAAAAGAGAAAAAAAACAAACAAAACTTTCTGAGTGCTCTGACAAGGCTTCTAGCCCTTTACCAACCCCTTGCACCATATCGTGTCTCTTCAAGGCAGCCTGGTCTAGGATCTGCACCAGCCCTTGCTTGTGGCACCATGCTAATGGCCAGCAATGCAGCACAGCTCCAGGCACTGCTGGCTTGGAGCTGAGGGAGGGAGAGGCAAGAGGAGTGGAGATGACTTGTTCCTCCAGCCTAGGACCAGCTTATTATCAAAGGACACTTTGCTTTTTAATGTCTTGAAGCTCAGGCCACAAGAAAGGTCACAGATGCCTGGCAGAAACTCCCTACTGAGCCTACCCTTCAGACAAAGCACACGAATAACTTGTGAACATGAGAGGTCACATACATACTAATCAAATAAGCATTGCATATCAGAGCCCTGGGGGAGGAAGGCTGGGGTGTGCTGAGGACTCTGCTGCTGTGAGAGGACAGGGTGTGCAGAGGACAGAGACGGGGGGAGTGGGGAAGCAGGTAGGGAGGAGGAGGGCAGTGACGTGACAGGAATTATGCAGAGTGTCTCATGCCGTGGAGCAGTGCTTTTGACCTGGCTCCTCTCAGAAACTTGGTTCAATTTGCACATTTCAAGGGGTATTTTCATTAAAGCTGTTCTGTGGCTGAGGTGCTGGGATCAGGAAGATGAACACACCATAAAGTCCCATTCTGGACTTGTGCAGCAGAGAGCAATATGTGGTGTAGACAATTGGTCTGTCAGGTGGATTGAAAACTGGCTCAGCCACAGGGTTCAGAGGTTGTAATCAGTGGTGCAGAGTCAAGCTGGAGGCCTGTGGCCACTGGTGTTCTCCAGGGATCAGTACTGGGTCCAGTTTTGTTCAATATCTTCATCAACAACCTGATGATACGAAACTGGGAGGGGTGGCTGACAGAGCAGAAGGCTGTGCTGCTATCCAACATCCAATATGGACAGGCTGGAGAGCTGGGCAAAGGTGAACCTCATGAAGTTCAGTAAGGACAAGTCCTGAATCTGGGGGGGAATAACACCAGACATAGGTACAGGTCAGGGGTTGCCCTGATGGAAAGCAGCACCATGGAGAAAGACCTTGGAGTCCTAGTGGGTACCGTTACCCATGGGACAGCAATGGACCCTGGAACAGGCTGCCCAGAGAGGTGGTGGAGTCTCCTTCTCTGAGATCCTGTGCAACATGCCCTGGGAGATCCTGCTTTGGCAGGGGGGATGGACTCGATGATGACTAGAAGTCCCTTACAACCCCTAACATTCTCTGACTCTATGACACCACCACCCAATAAGATGTCAAGAAAAGCCGATTAACTGTTTGCGTCTCTTGCTTTATTTTTAAAACTTGATCTTTCACCCTCTTTCTTAAGGTCTCAGATCATGTTTGTAATGCAACATCTTTATTCAGCTTTTTTTTTTTTTTTATGGCTGTGTGTCATGGTCATTTTGAAGGCAGTGGCTGAGTTCTGGGTTCTGTGGGACTGGGTTCTGTGGGCTGGCTGCTGCAAGCACAGGATGGATGGTGCCCCTGGAGAGTAGCAACTGCCCAGTTCCTGGTAGAAATGGGGAAGAGACATTTACAGGATGTGCATGGTGGGAAGAAAGTGTGAGAAGAAACCAGAATGTGAGGAACCCATCAGACCACGTGTTTGTGGCACAGAAGGGCACCCTGTGGACTGCATTTAGGCATGTGGGAGCACATTGTGTTGGTGGAGCACCAAAGAGATTTCTCTGGAGGTTGTTTGTCCTTCTTCTCTTCCAGGATATCATGCAAAGGAAGTGTGACCTTCCTCATCCAGGCAGCCAAGCTGTCAGGCTAGTGAAGAGGCAACTGCTGGCATCAGAAATTAATATTGAAGTTAAGAGATGAAATGTGCATCACAATTATGATATTGTTTTGTCTCCTTCAGACCACCTTTCCTGACAACAAACATCTTACCCTTAGGAATGACTCTGGGATCAGTTTGTCTGTGTGTCTGTGCTGGAAGGGTTCCTTGAAGGTCATAGCACATCTGTCACCAGCACTGGGTATGGTCACTTCTTTTGAGCCTAGTTAAGCCCAGGAAAATTCATCTGTCAAAGGAGTGTTCCCCCACTTCTATGGTGACCTGTCCAAAGGCTTCACCACCATCCTAGGGACGTTTTCCTATTGTCCAAACTGAACCTCCTAAATGGCAATACATGACCATCATCCCTTGATCTGTTGTCAAAGAAATAGACTGTGTTGTCTTTATACCTCCTTTTCAAGCAAAGGTTGCTGTCATAACTCCCCCTTAGCCTCCTGATTTTTGCCACACCATACCATCTCAGCTACCTCAGTGTCTGCTCATAGGTCATGTGTCCTTCTTCCTCATAGGTCATATGTCCTTCTCACTATTTATGGGGACAGCATTTGTATGGGTAGATTGAAAAGTTTATCTAGACCCCTCCACAGGCACTGTAACCACCTATAGAAAAGTAATGGAGCTCTTCGTGGCAAGCCCCAGAGTTCTGTGTCTCCATATCTCAGCATTGCTTCAGGCAGTGACATGGAGATGTGTTGGTGCTGTTGCAAGACAGATTTTTCCTTCTCTGGACTCTCTTTTTCTTTGACCCACCATCAGGTGCTTTCATCCTGGAGCACACAACATACCAGCCACTGCAGCATGAGTGATCCTCTCCTGCCTTTGTTTCCTCTGTGCAGCATCGCAAGAGGCCTGGATGAGTTCTTCCTCCATCTAATCACATCCCTGCTGGCTAAGCCGAGGTGAAAGCCTGTTTCCTCATGTCAGCAACCCAGAGCAACCACCCCTCCCTCTGAAGGTGCAAGGTTATTTTAGGCATCGAGAGAGGATGCAGCCACATCGAGCTAGCCACACCCAGCAGCACTGGAAGCCCTTTGGAAGGTTGCTAGACATCCTCTGTAATCTGGCTTTCCCACACGGAGGTGATAAATCCCCTTTCCGCGTTCATCACTCCCAGGACAGGTCCCTTGCCTGCCTTCCTCAGACCCCTGCCGCTGCAGCATCCTTTGCTGTGAGCTCCCTGCTGCTGCAGCCACCCCGCTCCGCCCGCTCCTCGCAGCCTCCTCCTGCTGCTTACACCTGCCCTCGGGCCACGGCAGCAGTTCTAGCAGCAGCCACCAGGCTGCTGTATTTCCCTGGAAATACAAGAAAGAGTCTGCATGTGTAACAGCCTGCTCGGTTTCTAGGAGGCAGGGTGCCGGTGAGTGCTCCCGAAGGCAAATATTCCCCTCCGCGCCCGCACCGACTCCGACTCCAGGCAGAGCCTAAGCAGAACTTTTCTCCCAGCAGAAAGACTTTTTTTCTGCTGTTATCTACTCTTTCCCAGCTACTCAAGAGCTTCTTTCTTGCTTGGTCTGTTCTTTGGGCTCCAGAAGAGGACTTAGCACCTACTCTGGCTACAGAAAAGCTTTGTTTAGCCCCACATCTTAGTCATTATTATTAATAAGGAAATATCTCCCAATATGCTGCCAGAAGATGCACACAGTTCCTCTGCTCATGCCATGTTGCTGTCCCATCAATAGCTTTTCATCTAATACTTGACCTTGGGGAGCCCTGATGAGCAGGACTCCAGCAGTGCTCTCAGTACACTTCATCTAAATTCAACACATATCAAGCAGCACTGTATATAGGAAAAAACCTCTAGAGAATTTTGTTGAGCAATAATAATGCTTTTCATAAGAAACAGACATTAAGCAACTTTGCGATTAAACTTTTATATGTTAGGCATTTAAAAAAACAACAGCTCGAGTAAGCAGCATGTGTGAATGTTGCTCAGAGATAAGCCAAGAATCTGCTATGAATATGTATCAAAGAGCCTTCATGGTAGAGCTCCGTCATAAAATTGTGTATGTGAGGTTGTTTGAAAAACTAGTGATGGCAAGGCAAAATAGTGCCAGAAAAAAAATGATTATGAGCATGCACTCCAGCTTCCTCAGCTGTGTATATCCATTTGAGAGGGATCGCGTGACATCCTTCTCAGAGAAGGGCATTGTCTGGGACGTTTGATGGTAAACAGGCACAGTATGTGTGACATTTGGGGGCATGGAGATCGATGTAGATGCTGTTTGTAGCAATTTCATCTTTCCTCATGAATGCCGTGATTCAAACAATCTTGCTATGGAAACTACAAGCTCTGGCCCAGACCCTGGAAAATGTTCTGCATATGGATAATAGGGCTGGGACTTCCTTCCTAAGGGCATCTTCACTGAGGTTTGGGGTTTCTGAAGGGTTTTCAAGAGACTGGTGTGTTAATTTCCAAGACCATCATCTTAGCTGCATTGGCCCTGGGGAGCTGGGAAGTATTTTGTGTCCCTTGCACTTCACTGAGGATCCAGTTGGTAATAACACCTTCAAGAGTAAACGCACAGAAATTTGGCAAAACTGATCCATTTCCAAGAAAATGGTGAATTCTTTCCAAATCTGTGTTCCAGCACTTACCAGGCTAGCTGCCTCTGGTTCCTTGGGGTATGTGGTCCCACAGTGGCAAGGGGAATGGGCTCAGTGGGGGACATGACACCAGGACGAGCTGGGGATGATTTCTCTCCCCTGGCATCACAGCCCCAGATCCCAGAGGCTGGAGCACTCTCTGTCCCCAGAATCCACCCATAAACAATCCCTTGTTTTATTCCCCAGCTCTGCCTCTGTCCTGCTTATCACCACCTAAGCACATGTAAAAACATCCTTGGTTTCTAGATGGTTTAATTTCTTCTTTTCCTGATGTTTACACCTAAACTAGGACAGTTGTTTTATCCCTGAGTTGGCTGGTTGCTCTCTAAGTAAGTTAATAAGGTTTTCCTTCATTATTTACAAAAGGTCTTGTTTGTTTGTTTGTTTGCATGTCTCTAAAAAAACTGACATTGTAAAACACTATCAGGAGCAAAGAAAGAATAATTTTGTAAATTTTAGGTTTCTTTGGGGGGGGGTGGAACAAAAACCAAAAAAAACACTCCACAGGAGAATGATGTTCCCAAGTAAAACATCAGCTAAGGCAGACTTAAGTCCTCAGGGAGCCCTTGGTCACTCAGAACAGCAGAAGTAAGGTTTGACATTATTTCAAAATATTCTCTGACATTTGAAAGCCAGAAAATTCGAATACTTCAGCCATTACTTCAGCACTTTTGTTTAAATGTGCACCGTGAGTCACAGGATAAACCCCTGCATAACAGCCTGAATGCTGCAAAAGCCTTTTACTAAGGCTATAGAGAATAAAATCAATGTGGAACAATGATAATTATAAGTGATATTATTACTAATACTATCAAACAGGAAGAGGGGAGATGAGGTTAACAGTGACAAAGAGTGTCTGTAGCTAAGGAAGACTAAAGATGGTTATCAGATAGCAGTAGCTGCCAGGCTAACAAAATACCCAAGAAAGATTAACAAATGCATTGGGACCAGAAGTAGGTCTGGCAATCAACCAAATCCTTCAGCAGACAGCAGTGATGGAATCAGCAATGACGGAGCAAAACAAGCAAAAGTATTAAATGAGGGCTGTGTTTGGAGAGATGATGGATAGAGGCCGCCACGTTGCACAGACTCTGAGCTGCTCTGTCCCGTGGTGGCTCAGGATGATGCTGAACAGCAGCAGATAGAGGTAATACATTTAATTCTGGAGGCCCAGGTCACCTGCACCGTGAGCTCATAAGACCTGACTAAGGTGGCTGTGCACAGCTGATGTTAATTGTAATGTGTTGATGTTAATTTTAATGAGCTGATGTTAATTTTAATGAACACTTGGCATAGTGGGCATGCTCCAGGAGATGACTTCTCCAGTAGTATTGGTGAAAGCTGGATGGGATGGCTTGGAGATGATGGGGCATGACATCACCCTGATTGTAAGCAAAATAAACAAGGACCCCCCCCCCCAGTTCATCTTACAGCACCACTAATCCATGCTATTTTAGACTGCACATCTTGAAGGAGTTGCATAGGCACCCAGGATGAAACTCTGCCACTCTTTGCTGGTGATGGGGTAGAGGATGGGGAAGTCCAGGATGGCCACACCATCCTTGTTCTCCCTGCCTGCACCAGGATGCAGACTTTGGGCCCCCATGGGCAGCCTCAGACTTTCTCTTAATCTCCTGCCTTCAAATTATTAATATTCATGATCAAAATCATAGCTATCCTTCTCAGGAAATGGAAAGCTCAAATAAAATTTATTAATGTATCCATTTTCCTGCAAATATGTCAGAACCTGATTTCCCAGAATTTTATCCAAGGAAGATCCTCTGCCACACAGCTTTCAGCGCTGAAGAAACTTCCAGCTCATGAAAAGCAGCTTCTGCTGGAAAGGGTGAGTCCTCCACTGGTGTCACTTCACCTGATTATTGCTACTGGCAGACTGTCATGGCAGGGAATGCAGAGCAAGGAAGATCTCCTTGGAAGGTGTGAAGTTCAGGTGCTAGGGTTGAGGGTGTCACGTCAGAGCTCAGGAGAAGGGAAAGAAGTACTGGGAGTGAAAGAACTGGGAGGAGGGTGATGGGCAGAACAGCAGAGGTGGGAGCTGCACTAGGTAATGGCCTCCTCACATGTGATAGACAAAGTGTTTCAGGTAGATCCAGAACCAGGAGAGGAACCATTAGAAGTGTTGTCTCATTTCTCCAAACAAAACATTCTGGTCCAGACAGGTTGTTAGTCCTAAGACAAACTGAGTCACGAGAACACAGGGATGGAGCCCTTCCACCAAGAAGGTCATTACTGAAGGGCTGCTTTCCTTAACAGCCCACCTGATCCCTGTGTCCAGAGTGTGGAAATTGGCCATACTGTCGTGAATCAGCAAAGGTGATTCTTGTCCGAGGGAGGGCATCAGCACTAGGGAAGATGCTTTAAATTGCCCCAAAGTGGCCACTGGGATTTGTGCCAGCTCCTCCCAAAGGAAGAATTTTCCACATTAAGCAATCTGGAAGGGGTTTTGGTCCACCACAGGTTGTTGCACTGAGAGGGAATGCAACTTGACATGGAGCAAGGATCCCCTCAACCTGTCTTGTTTGCAGTTCCTAGGGATATTTCTTAGGAAATCCTCCCATGGTCTAATAGGATCTTCAGAGAAAAAAAATGTCCAAGTCACCTAACTGGATGCACAGCTTCAAGGAATTTAACCCATATCAGCTGAACCAGAAGAACCACTGACACGTGCACTTTGAATCCACAAAATATGTGTGTTGTCAGCTTAATTTAGCCCTGAGTTTAGGAGCTTTACCTAAGCTTTATCGTTTTGCACTCATCACACAGCTACAAGCACAAACGCTGATAACTCTTGGCTCAGAAAATACGTTATAATCTCTTAAGTGTGTAAATGGATCAGGACTGCAAGTATGAAATGTCATTTTCTAAAGTCCTTTTTCAGGAATGGGTGAGTTGAACTGCTATTAGGAACAACAATATTTCACTGTGACTTACTGAGAACCGCTGGGCATGGGTGTTGGTGTGTGGAGCTATGTGTGGATTGTTACCTACATATGCTGCTGCTCACCTTCCCAAATGGACATAATTTTATGAGAAAGGAATCTCTGACCCTGGTCATCTGCTCACACTCACCTGGGAGGAGACATGGAACGAGCTATTTTAAGATGATGAAGAAGTATCAGGAGGACGATGCAAACCACAAGGCAAGGTGCTTGGGGGAAAGCTCCCAGGAGGTGAAGCTGTTTCCAAGGTACTTTTCTAGCTCCTTGAATCCCTCCCATCTTATCATAAAACCATGTGTAAATAATAGCTGTAGTCAAATACAATGCAAAGTTATTTCCACAAATGCCAAGGAAAATACGGTGCTCTTAGCTAGCTGTTATGTAGAATTCATAACTGCTGAAGCCTCTGGCATTGGAGAGGTTATTTAATGTACACCATTAAAAATCACAGGTCCTCTAGGTCTCAGGGAAGTTTCTTGGGCTGTTTTCAAGATTGCCCTGCACAACACTGGTATTTTTGAGTTTTGATACTCCTTTGATTACCAGCGCTGTAATTTAAGATGTAACTTTTCCATAAGAACGCTTTTTGGTCAGATGGGGTCTAACAGGCATAAGAGGAAGTATCAGAGAAAGTACTAACACCCTTGGTGGAGACTAAGAAGTTGGTGCCTTGCTGAGAAAACAGCAGGGATGTCAGCTCCAACAACGATAGCGGTGAGGTTGAAAGGGGATGAGCAGGGACAGAAGACGGACAGAGTGAACCCCTTTGGTGAGTGAGAAGAAATGTGTCATTTTAACACTGAACAATTATTTAGCTGTATCACTGTGAAAGAAAGGAAACATCTTCTGTTAAATGACTGTTGTGTCAAAGAGCAATTTGTTCTGAGTGAAAGTCACCCAGAGCAAGAATGGTGCCAACTGATCTGGGAACCCACTGCATGCTACGGTAACCAAACCAAACCACTCATGGATGCTGCTTTCTCCCAGCCTCCTTCTACTGTCTCTATAATATAATGTCTCATGGTCCCCATGTTTCCCAGGACTCCAAGCATGGAATAGCCAACATGCAGTTACAGTCCTCCAATATCCACCCTGAAGCCCTAATATCCTCCAATTTTGTGTTCAGACGAGTACAGACATGCTTTCTCAGGTGGGTGAAGATTGCTGTGAAGACCCCAGACCTCCTTGCTGTCTGAGAGTTACTCCCAACCAGGGGGAAGGGATGAATGAAGCCAGCATGTTATTCCTGACAAATAATTTGGCCAACCCCAATTAGTAGCTATAAGAAAGCTGTAGAGAAGAGGTACCCTTATTTGCACAGGAGCCTGAATATTCTTTGCCTTGTTAAGACTCAATGTAACCACTTTTATATCTGAAATAAGAGATTATGAGGCTAATCATCATCTGCTTCTTAACATTTGCCACTAATGTTTTATAAGTATTCTGGTGAGAATGGTTAATGGTGTTCATAAGTAATGTCCCGTGGCGTACAGGGATGCCTTCTGTGTGACCATGATCACAACTGGCACAGCCATGTTAAACGTGACAAAGACTGAAAGGTGACTGCAAATTCTATAACCTTTCATTTCTTTGAAAGAGGATTTTCTTACATGTTCTTGACTGCAACTCTGCATATTGGCCATGGCTGACTATTCTGACACGTCCCTCACAAGGACCTGTGTAACAATTCCTAATATTTTGTGCATTTCTTCCTGTTGCAAGTGCAACTGTATGCAGAACTTCTGTCCCTGAGGAGTTTTTACTTATAGGTGCAGCTTTTTCTCTGGAAAAGGTATTTTCATGAGCATGAGACTAAAAAATCCATCAAAACGGGATCTATGCTTAGAGGTAGCATCACAAAACTGAAGAAAGATGGGGAGGGACTTTTTAGAAGGGCTTGATAGGACAAGGGGTAGTGGCTTCAAGCAGTGAGCAGTGGGGACAGCTCTGGTATACTGGAAGACTGGGAGACCGGATACTCTGGTTGAAGTATAAAAGGCTGGGTTGGATTCATGCATAAGCACAGGGACAGCTTAGGACATGGATGTCTCTCAAATCTTGAGGAAAAAGTAAAGGCTGAGCAAAAGAGCTGGAAAAGATACAAACCCAGGAGCTAAAGCACAGTAAACCTGAGAGTGTGGGCACAAGGGCGATTCAGTTCAGGTGAGGCAGGTTATGTATTGGCAAAGCTTTAGCAGCACTGTGGTTTCAACCCCAATGTGCAAAGCTGCCCTACAGCAACGCATGGATAACGTGATGCCCTTTTGATCAAACAAACACATTTTTGACAAACTAAGTTTGTGGTGGTTAGGATACAGGAGTTGGAGTCTTCCTGTCAAGCCTTCCCTTTGAGTGATAAACTACCATTTTTAGCACTCACCTATCATTCTTCTACTTTGGGTGGCAATCTACTGAATTTTGGACTTGTAATACACCCTTAGCTTTACATATCCATCCAGAAGAGTTGGTAGGTGCTGACATCCTGTGAACTTATAATTCAGCTCGTGGCACCTTGTAGTGACATGCTCACAGATAATGTGGACAGTGGGGGAAATAAGCACAAGAAGTCTTGGTCAGATGGAGATGCTCACGCCATCTCCAACTGAATATAGCCTTCCATGTGAGCTGATCTGTGAGGTATCAGTATGAGTTAGAACCAGTTGAGTGGGATGCTCCAGTTTTGGCTAATCTGATGTTGACAGTTTCCAGTTCTGGGGTTATTGCACCATCCCCCAAACATTCCGAGGTTTAACCCTTTTTCTTGAGGCATTTAGCTCCTTAACTGGTCTGCAGAAGAAGCATTGCAGGTCTGCAGATCTTGGCTGAAAACCCATGGAGAAAAGTGTTTTCGAGGGCATATGCAACACTACCCAAAAAACTGTCCACCTGGAATTAAGTGATTCTCTGACTCAGGCTACTGTTGTAAGAGAGGGTCTTAGTCCTTTGTGGATCCCACACCAGCTCTGTTCAGGTATTGGATCATCACAGAAGGGGTCAGATGTTGCCATGAGGGGCTGCAACAGACCTGCTGATGAGTCAAAGGGAAAATGGTGGTTCTTGAGCTTGGCTGGGAGCAGAACTGAGTGCACCCATGCATTCACCATCAAAAGGGACAGGGTGGACTCTTACTTCCATAAAACCAAGAAACCCAGAGACAAACAAGGAAAGACCAGAGAAAGTGACATCTAGAAGATAGGATAGAGCCAGGGGAGATGGAAGTGCAAGGGGTGAGGGCTTACATTAGGGAAGAAAAGGGATAAGAATTGAAAGGCTGTTAGAGGGCTTTACAGCTCTATTTTTTGCCAGTGATTAACACCCTCTCCCCCTGGTCGCCTGCAGCTCCTCAGTACAACACACACAGCCCACAGCAAAGGCGTTTCAATTTGCCTCTTGCAAGGAGCCATTAACCCTCCAGCTCAAAGGCTGAAGAGTCTGATAACCCTCCTGGTCCTCTCCTACAAAACCATTTACTGGAAATGGTCCTAAGGAATCACTTTCCCTGCAGAGCTCAGGGCGTGAGGATTGTTCCCCCTGCCTCCTGATGCTAAGATGACGCTGGGCAAAGTGCTAATGGAGAGGAGGGGCAGGGGAGAAAACCTGTTTCTGATGATGCAAGACAGCAGAATTCAGGGGCTACTAGCAAAGGAATTGTTCTGGGCTCACCCAGACTTTTTCATTCAAACAAAAAGAGAATGTTTTCTCTTTTCTATTCAGAGTCTTTAAAATAAAAGGATCCACTAACAGGGAAAGTTTGGGTCAATTTTAAACAACAAAGAACCTGTCATTTAGAAAGAAAGAAGTCTGAGCACTGTCACATGGGGAATATCAAAATGAAGAATTTTCTCATTTCCAAACCAAAACATTTCCTTCTAGAAAATGTGAAAATGAGGTGTTTTGACATGTTCAAAAAAATTCTCTTATACTACCTTCTTGGCTGAAAGCATTTGGCAAACTCAGTGAGCATCAATGTATAAAAGTTTCAGTCCCTGAAACTTCCAGCTCATAGATAATTGTGTTCCTCACAGATCATGGCTCAGCTTTGGCAGCTTCAAAGCTCAATAACTGTTGGAAGGATGTCCAGCTACTGAACCACCTTGCCCTGCTCCTACTTGATGAACCCCACTCTGCACCTCATGCCAAAGTGCCTGTGGGTCTTTGGGTCATAACCAGGGGAAGAGGTCAGACAGGGGTGTAAGTACCTCCACTGACAGCAGAGAAACCTTACACCAAGTCCCTAGGCTCTCTCTGACCAGTGAGGAGGGTGGATGGTCCTGCCCTTCTCTTGGAACCAAGCCCACTTCTTGCAGCTGACATCGGTCCGCTTATTAGTAACATATTAAATCCCAATTGTTTCTTAATTCTTTTGAAATAGGATAACAGGGCAGTTAATTAGCACATAGCAAAACATGCAATTCTGATGAGGAGGCACCGGTTAACATACCAGCTACCAAATGTCAAGATGCAATTTTAGCACTGAATGGAATTAATTTGCCAGTGTTCCCTTGCTAAATGTCAGGTCCTTATAACTTGTATACATTAAACAACTCAGGAATTGGAAAGCACTTGTGTAATCAAGTTAAGCGTGAGGCGGGCAGAATTCTTTCACCTAAACAAACCTGAAACTTTCCTTTTCCAATTAATATTTCATTTTATAACAGCCGGCACATTAATTCTTAATTAAATACTTATTTGAGACACTCTACTGATTAGTGTGAACTAATGAGGAACAATATGAATTGTTTATCCAGCTTCTAGATATTTTCCTTCATATGGTGCTTGGATGACTTTTTTCATGTCTTTTTGTGCCCTAAAATGACTCTCTTACAGAAAAACTTTCACAGAAACTTCAAACACAAGAGTATTCAATAAGATTTCAGCACCTGGGACTCCAGCACTGTCTGCAGAATGCACCTTTAGGGGTGAAAATGAAGATAAGTCCCAGCAAGTGATCCCACTCTCATGACAGTGAGCCTTGCTTCCAGAAAGTCTAAAAGGGTCAAAACCACCCATGTGACTTCATGTAAAAGGAAAAAGAGTCAACACCACTCGCATTTCCAATGATGGAAATTTAGTGACAGTGATGATGGGAAGAGCATGTCATGAGTATGTGTGACCACAAATGTGTAGACAGACAACCAGGCAAGGCTGTTATGATCATCTTGTCTGATCTGCTTTGATCCAGCAACCACAGGTTGCAGACTTCTTGAACTAAAGTCACTGTACCTTCCTAGCTCACTCACAGCAAAAATCTCCATCAGGAACTTGTCTATATGCCCTTTCCACCCAAAAAACAGAAACGATGATGCAAGCTGTCCCTAGCTCGGTGCTTGTGCTCTCCCATGCAGAGGCTCTTGACCCTCTCTGAGACTCTCCCATGTCTGCTGCATCTTTTTTTGAGGCAGGGGAAGCACAGCCACACAGCACAGGAGCTTCAGGTGTACCATGGAGTTAGATGGTAGCATCACACAGTTCTTCATTGCATTGGCTGTCCCTTTCCTAATAAATCTGAGAGCACCTCTGCTGGCTTCAGCACTGCTGAACACTGAGCCAGAATTTCCATGGTACTTTCTCCACTACACAGATCTATTTCATTCACACATTGTGATTATGTGTGTATAGTCAGGGCTGTTTTCATCTACATTTATGACTCAGCCTTTATTGACCATGAACTTATTCTGGCATTTTATCACCTAATCATTCAGAATTGTGAGATCTTCCCTCAGCTTTTCACAAGCAGCTTTAGATTTGACTGTCCTAGAGGCTTAGTTGTTGCTGTTGATCCACAGCGAATGTTGCAAGTTTGATGATCAGTCCTTATGAAAATGCCAAAAACTCCCTCGTGAAAAAGAGGCACGGGGTCAAGGCCAGGTTCCAAGGAAACTCTGCTGGTGTTTTGCTTCCTCATGAAAGCTCATCATCTCTCTCAGGCACTCACTAATTCACAGGAGGCATCTCCCCTTCCTCAGGACAGCTTCTTTTCCTTAAGGGTTGTTAGTGAAAGGACCTTACTAAAGATTTTGGAAAGACAAATACGTCAGCTGGATTGAGCACTTACGCACCTATTAACTCCTTCAAAGATCTCACATTATTTTGAAGCAAGATTTCAATTTATTTCTTTTTTTTTTTTTTTTTATGAGTTTCACTAGTCTGTGATCAAGCTGTATTTCTCCAGATGCTTCCGAGTTTCCTTTAAAAGCTGCTTCCTCATTTGTTGTCTTTCATTGCTATAATATTGGGATTGATTTAAGCGATACTTTGCACAACACATTGAGTGGTTCAGCAATTTCGTATCTCAATTCCTTTAAACCTCTTGGGTGAATGCCATCTGTTCCTGCTCATTTCCTACCGTTCATTTTATCATTTCTTTCAAAGCCTCCTCCTTTAGTTCTGACAGTTGGCCAGACTCACCCCCTGTCAAAAAAGACTTCCCTAAGCTCTCCATAGCAAGCACCAAAGCAAAGAAATAACCTTTCCTCTCTTCTGGGACCCTTATCTTCCTGGAGATCTCCCGTTAAGCCTCCATCATTTAGCAGTTTTCTGGTAGGCCTCCTTATAATGTATTTGGAAAAAAATCTTTTATTTCAAGCTTTAGTTCTTCATCAGGTAGTTTCTCAGAAGCTTGTTTGACTTACAATTACAGTTTCATATTTAACTCACAAGAGCTCTTCTTTATTTTCATCTTTTTTTGAAATGACTTAGTCTTTTAAAATAATTCCTGTTTAACTTTGATGGTTCCTTTACCTTTTTGTTGAACTGGTACTCCCTATTTTAGGACTGTTTATGTCCTTTTCAGTGGATGATGTGCCATTGCTACATACTTCTGATGCTATAGCTCTAGATAGGTTTAGGCCACCCAAAAATACTTTACCCTTTCTGCTGTTCCTTTTACTTTCTCTTAGCAAGATTTCTCATTTTTATGTCATTATTTCTTCATGCCCTTTTAAAGTAAGTCTTTATTAAAGGGGTTTTTCACCTGTGGCTTTCTTACTCCCACAAAGCTGTACGAATACAAGTATATAATGATCATCATTACAGAGTCACTCTTTGATGACTGCATCTGGAACAATATCGTTTCCATACTCAGGATTAAATGAAAAATTTCTTCTTATCTAATGGGATCTCTGAGCATTTGCTCCAGGAAGTTCTCATTTGGAGCGTCTAAAGATTAGTTTCTATACCTCATCTCATTGCAACGTCTAACATCTCCACATGGATGAAATGAAAGGCACCCACTACACTGTGTTATTCCTCCCATGCCTCTACTCTTCCCACATTTTAGTGAGCTTCAGTCTACACAGAAACTTAAGAGCTTGCATTCAGTTTTATTAGGTTGTGACTCGCCTTCCTGGCAATTCAATGTGAGGTGCGGCATTTCTCCACCCTCTCTGCTACTCACTGCTCCTTGGAGCTTCTGTGCTTTATGCAACCTTCACCAGCAGTGACTCACTATTTTCTTCCTGGCCATCAACAAAGCCATTAAACATTGTCAGGTCAAAATTCACTACCTGCAGATGCCCATGGGGATTTCCCCCCTGGGGAATTGTGCTCGAATACTGTAACAAAACCATAAGCAACTGCACCAAATAAAAGTGATCAAAACCAGAAGTTATGTCCCCAAAAGAGTGTTTGTGAATTATTGAATTATTCTCACTTCTCTTCCCCAGCTGTGAAACCAGAGATTCTTTCCTCAAAAATCTCCATCAGCAAAATCTACCTCGTTTCTCCTGATGATACTTGACCTCTGCAGTGAAGACATGCCTAGTGAATATGCCATATGTTAATTCAGCAGCCCTCTACTGCTGAGACATCTTTTAGGCTCTGCTTAAAATCCTGATCCCACCAAATTTCTTGTTGAAGTCACTTCGTACTGCAGTAAGGCTAAAATTTCCCCTCCATCTCTACAGGGGACAGGCAGATGCCATGTTTAGAGCTTGTCAGGCTAGGTGGATTATTATCTTTCCTCAGATTTCTCAACTCTTCCGCCGGTGGATAGTGTCTCTTGCCGCCCACTCCATTTCTATAATCAGGGGAGAAGCAGTAGTTAGTGAAAAAAGCACAAATTGGGTAAATCTCCTTCTCTGAGAGCTTAAGAGAGCATCTGTAGCTCTGTCCCAATTACCATTTTTACAAAGTTATCTCTGGTCTAGAGGGCTAAGCTGCAGGCAAGTTTGCACAAAGGTGTGGAAAAATACCCCCTGGGTGCAGGCAGCAGGTCCTGGAGACCAACAGATGGAGTCAACTGGGAACATCCTAAATGAGCTGCACAGTGAGATCAACAAGCCATCCAAGCTGGTGTTTATGCACCCTGATGCATGTTGGTTATAAGAGAAGAAGAGAGAGTGTGGGAAAATCACGAAGAATTGGGGTTTCATGACAACTGCTTTTGCTGGTTCACCCCACTAGCATCAGAGCCCTCCAGGTCCTTCTGCAAGGCCAATTGACTTTACAGGTGACACAACCCTTGCAGGGAGGACTCAGAGGTCAACAGCCGCAGAAGCAATCAGCTCTTTCTCAAATAGAAATAATTGTGGTCTTTGACCTGATGGAAGCTCCTGCAGATCAATCCCTGGAGAATAAACTCAGCATCTGAGACAGAAATTTTGCTTCAAGGCAGATATTCAACTAAGATTTTCAAAGAAAGAGGAATTCCTCCCCCACGAAGTCTCCAATTTCAGTCACCTTTTTCTCAGCATCTTTTTTTAAAGCTGAGAATATTCAGTTTGGGGGCTTTAAGGATTTGCATACATTTTTTTAAGACGGTCACAGAGGCTTTGGAAAAAATATTTAGTAAATCTAAAAGCTTCTATTGTTTCTATCAGAAGTTTTCATGGAAAGAAGCCGTTCCCAATCATCTCTTTCCAGACACAGTCACAATCCTGTAGAGGTATGTGTCAAAAAAAGAGAACACATTGTCCTTTGCAGCTGATCTCAGAATGTCTCAGAAGTTCTTGGAGTCCCTCTCCAACTTAGTAATGGGTTCAGGCTGAGAATATCATTTATGATAATGCCAATGGTGAAAGCAGACGTAGCTTTATTCCGCTTCCACAGGTTATCAGGCAACTTGTTCTTGGAAATCTCAGACACAGTTTGGTTATTCCTTTCTCCTGGGTACAACAAGTGAGCAGGCACAGTTATGTGCTGGCTCAGCTTGTGTCATGTAGAATTTCCTACCACTCAGAACCAGAATTAGTATGGTTTGGGGACCTGTGCATCAACAGTTCTGCAGAAGGTCCCTGTCTGTCATCAGCAACCCAGGGCCAACACTGGGCAGCTTCAAAAGTGGCATGTGAATTGGCCTTGCTTCCTGCTACATTGCAGCAGACCCTTTCTTGAAGGACAGGAAAAGCCATTTGCCCTCCACACATGTAAATCAACACTAATGTCAGCAAAGTGCCTCAGCTAGAAGGAAGGGGAGATATAGATATATCACTTCTCAGATGGTGTTTCACTCTCCTAAAGATATTTATCATGGGTATGAGTCAGCAATCCCTATATTCCCTTTAGGTTCTGCTCAGCTTAAACAAATATTTAATAAGAAATGGGATTTAGGTGAGCTGGATCAATTCTTGCTGTTCTGTCAGAGGTGCAGGGATTTTGAAAAGCAGGCTCCATCACCACCCCTCCCTGCACAGATAGGGTTGTGCAGATGGGGGGACTCTGGATAAATTCATTCTGGCACTCATGCAGGACACAAGGTGAAGGATACTTCTCCAATATGCATATCTGAATTGCCCGTGGTGCCTGCCTGCATCAGGAAGTGAGACACACAGGCCAGTCAGATTGTTATATTAGTGGAGCAGTGGAAAAATAACAACCCAGCTAGCCCAATGAATATTGATTTGTTCCTAATCAAAACCAGGACGTGTCACATGGCAGTTTCTGTGCAAGGCATGTGATCCCATACACTGCACTTGGTAATTGGCTACTAAAGCATGTGATCCATGCCCTGAGTGCATCAGGGCAGCTTGGAAGGGAGACTACAGGCAGGAAAGGGGTTTTCATTGGATGTCTGGCCCTCAGGAAAGGTTTGGCTATTACCAAGCTGAAACAAGAGTTTGTATAAAAATACAAGGGTGGAGGATTTTATCCAGGCTATTTTGTACATCTCACTTACCCCATCCTTACATATCCTCATACTCACATTCAGGAGTGCTGTCCGTGGGGCACCTTAGCACAGATACCTCCAAAATGTCATGCAAACTACTGAGTTCAGGAGGAAGATCTGCCCCATACATTGCACTGCACATCTGGTCGTGATGCTTCCACCCATTTCTGACACAGTGCAGCACAGGCTCAGGCTTCAAGCAACAGGAGCTGTCTGTTGCAGAACAGCTCTGTTCTGTTGACAGAGGTAGGCTTTCAACTTCACATGGACCTGAAGGAACCCATTTTCTCCTTCTCCTGCACCTCTGGGTCATGTATCTTCCACCTTCACTCCTTTCCAGTGGCTGCACAAAAGCTAGGGCTGCCCTGTTTCCATCTGAAATGCCACTTGTACTTCTTACCAGTTCTGTTTGCATGAAGCTGGAAGGGTAGATGCTTCCCTGAGTATCCACTGCTGACCACACTAGGACTTTGGCAAGATGGACTTTGTTCCCTACACCAGGAGATGCTTACCTCAGCTCTTCACATCTGTTTCTGAGAGGAACTCATCCCAGTGACAAAATGCAGGGCTAAGCCTCTCAGCTCAGGAACTAGCCCTGGAAAAATCAGGTTCGTGACAGGTGCTAATTTTCTGTTATTAATTTAGATAGTAAATTTATCCTAACTATGGGTTCTAGTGTTATTATGGCTATAATCCTGCTAACAAGATGAGCTGCCCAGCTGGTACTTAATGTGTCTGAAACCATGAATTATACTGCTGGAGAAACAAGCCATGTGGAACAGGAGTGGGGGCTGACTAACACAGTTTGAATCTCATGCATGGATCTCCGAGGAGAAACTGGGACACTTCTGGACCAGCAGAGAGATGGGGAATTTATGTTCAAGAGGTCATATGTGTCTAAGTGTAATGAAGGGAAGGTTTTATTCCATGACATAAAGACAAGAGGGATTTTAAAGCTACCTAGCTTCTTCCAGATTAATGGGGAGAAAGAAGTCAGTAAGAAGCACTCAGAGGGAAGCTCACGTCTGGGAAGATCACCATATACAATCAGCAAGAGCATAACCCTTTCTCTGTTATGTCTTCTTGGTCTACCAACCCATGTTTAGTCACGGGGCTATCCCCAGGTATTATGTCCTTGCACGTTCCCTGCACAGGACTCACTTTTTTCTTCTGCAAGAGAGCCAAGTGAAGGTCCCTCCTGAACACTCTGTTCTCCTTTGGGAGCCTTCCCAACCACAGATCTCCTTTTCTTGCTTTAGCCTGCAGGGTCCCAAATTTCTCAGACTTTCTGAGACTGATATCTGAGCATATCTGATATCTGAGGGAGAAATGCAAAGATGAGATAGGGCAGCTGGCTTAGCTGGGGGCTGGAGACAGTAAGAGTCACGTTTGATTGGTCTCTTCTGATAGGTGTTTCTGAGTAATAGCAACGTGTCTTTCCAGAACTTGGCAAGCTCAGCCTTCACCTGAATCTTTAAAACTGCCTCGAAGTACAAAGAATAAAAAAAGATGACCGGAATGAAAATTTCAATTCAGTTGCACAGCAGTTGCAAGAGGCTTTGTTTCCAAGTGTCCCCGTTTTGTACAGCTTGCATGACTGCTGCTGGTTCCTCAGGAGAGCAGAGGAAGAAACTACCAAATCACCCTGTTCCCCACTTAGCTTTGCCAGGGGTCAAGCTCCAGGGTGATGGACTGAGGAGGATCTGTTCATGTTTGCTGTTCTGAGCCCTTCAGCACATGGGGACACATGGCTGCGTGCAGAGGTTTGCAAAACCAGTCTACACTCACTGGCCAGAGTTGCCTGGATGGGCACATCTCCTGCACTCAGAACAGAAATCACCTCAGGTGCCTAGCAAGAGCACCACAGAGCAAGCAGAGCTGTCTTGGTGTTAGCACAGGCTGATAGACTGCAGGCAGAGCCCCTTCCATCACTGATAAGGCATCAGCTGGCCTGTTTCCAGCACAAGTGCTCCTCCTTCTTCTACATCCAATTGTTCATGAGGCAATCTATCAGTCTGGAGTTATTTATCTTCATCTAACCCATCCCAACACATTCTGTTGTTTAGTAGGGAAATTTAAGAGTTCATAGGTGGCTATAACTTAAGCTCAGGCTAGGTCTATGAGCTCTTCTAGGCAGAGAGTTCTCCCACCCGTTTGCAGCAGACCAGCACTGGTTGTATAGGAGCAGGAAACATTTCTGGAGCTCTGCCACCAGTCTCAGTCACCAGATTTACAAGGAAGAAAATGGCAGGGAAAAGAGGGGAATAAATACTAAATCTAAGCTAGGCTGCTGCCTAGAGGACAAACTAGAGCAGTTCAGTGCAGACACATTTGGACTACCTCACCTGCATGATCTAGCAGCCAAAACCACTGCTCTGGGGATGGTCATGTTAAGTGGTTTATGAGTCACCAGGGCTTACGCTAAGACTGACACATCTGGAGAATGAGCAGGAAAGGAAGATGCCCTGAGATTTCAAGGCAGCCCCCCTGCCCACTGCCAGAGAAATCCATGGACAACCTGCAGGATATTCCTGTATGCAGAAGCCTCAAGGGACCATGGTGATCACAGATGGTGAATTTGGTTCAGTCACCAAATCCACCCCACAGTTCCAGAATTTCACCCAGAATGTGGTTAAGATAGAGTGCACAATTTTCACAAAGACTCCAAATCTTCCTTCAAAAGCTCCAGGCAATCAAGAAATGATTTCTCACTTCATAACCTGATCTCTCTCTCAGAGTTCCCAGGTAGCACCTTATTTCTGGTCTGATTTTGTCTGCTTCCAACATCACACTGAACCTAACGCTGTCTTTGTTAGCTAGACTGAAAGCCCCCAGCTATCAGAAATCTTTCCCCTCTGTAGGGACTTACAGCCTTCGATCAGTTTTCCTTTAAGGTTTTTCTAAACAGATTAAAGTCCTTCTTCAAGTTTTCCTGAGTGTGCATTTCTAGAATAGTTTTTTCCTGCACTGGGGACCAGAGTGGGGGATGCTCTGTGTTTATTGCAGGTAGATGTCATTGTTTTCAGAAAGAGCTCATCTGTGGAGGACCACAGAACTCCAGCAGTAAACACAGTATCACAGAGGTTATGAACAGGCAAGACTATTTAAAATAAATCAATAAATACACACACACACCCCCCACAATTCCTATTTTTCCTCCAGCCATGTTCCATATTGCAAATTGAGGAACTGGTTCTGAATATTCATGAAGAAGCACAGATTAACTACTCCTTCTACCCTCAACCTCTCTCTGTTCCTTGATTTTATCTGCCTTTCACTTGCTGTGTTTCATCTAGGAGTAATATTCTCTTATTGCAAAATGCAGGTAGCTAACCAATGTGCTTTCACACTGAAAACTTGGTTGAGGCATCTGAGGGATGGAAGTGGGGCCAAGGGGTGCAGGCATGGAAGATAAACTGCTGACCTGGTTCACCACAAGCTGCCAGATTATGGTCTAATTCACACCGAGGTAAATGTGATGTGCACAAGTGGCTGCAGATTTACAGCAGAATCATGAGATTCAGCACAGGGATGTCAGGTGGGTACTTAGCCTTTCTACTGTGTCTCCCAGCCCAGGCTGTCTGGATCCAGGTAGGATGACAACTCAGTCCCTTACAGGACAGAGAAGGGACCTGCTGCCCTGTTGGATACTGTGGCCTCCAAAAGCTATGAGATTCCTGAAGCTCATCCCCAACACAGTGACTACAAAGTCTGGGAAAGTGTTCCACTGATAATTCTGTCTCTCTTCTTCCCTTGCAACAGTAAGGAGTTGCCCATTGCCCTGCTTTCGCTTCAGGATCCCACATTACTTTAGTACAGGACTATGTCATGGTGCAAGGTTACATCAGGCTCTGTACAGATCAGTGAGAACAGTCCCTCTGTAGACACTGTCCATCACCACCCAGGCAAGCAATTTACAGCTGCCTCATACCCTCCGTCGGTCTTCCAGAAGTTTTGCTGGAATCCTGACCACCAGTAAGCATTTAAAAGGTTTTTAGCATGTCCTCCTCCTATGTGGTCATTAACTTGTCTTTTGAGGTCCTGAAATTATTTCTATCCCACACTTGTAGGGTCCCTGTTGATGGGGCTCCCTGCATATACTGTCTTTGGTTGACCTTAGACTTGTCTGATAGAACACTGTTGGTTGTTTGGATTTGGCACCCAATGTTGGGGCTTTCTGAAGCTACTTTCTGAAGCCTGCTGAGGGATATCTTGTTCATTAAAATCCCTTGTCCCAGGAGGCCCAATTCTGGCTTCCTATCACTACTTTTAACTGGTCTTGGCCACTGGGCACCACTACCCTCATAGTAGCTGTAATTTGTGTAGGTACATGTTCTCATCTCAGAGTGTGTGTCCCTGTCTGGCTTCTTTTAAAGGCAGAGGCTTCCACCTCAGCTCCTGAAAACACTGTAAATAACCAGTGGTTTTGCCATCTCCAAGCCTTCCTCCTGGGGTGGGATGTCATGTCCTCCAGTTTCTTTTGCTGCATATGTAGAGGTAGCAGTTAGACATATTCAAGCAGCTATTAACACATTTGTACAATGAATGTTTCTGGAGGTACCTGTTAAAGATGAAATATTTATAAGCTGAGAGGTGCTTAATCTCTCCCTCAAAAGCCTGTTTTTCATGAAAAATGACACACTGAAGTGAAGGGCTTCTTAGCTGATAAAGGAGGTCCTAACCTATCTGGGTGTGTCCAGTGGGAGGCTTTATTTCTAGAGCATCTTTGTAACCCAAGTCATCTTTACTGAGGCTGCTGGATCATCTTGATTAACGACTAAGATGGAAATTTGTAAGAAATCTCAAGGGCTATATATATATATGTACACTCTGTGGGATACCTGAGAGTACAGCTATAACATGCTGAGCTTTGCCCCAGGTGAAGATGCCCCATGGGGGAGAGAATATCCAGAGAAAATGGTTTGTCTGAAGAGCAAGGCCCCAGGATCACTCAAGCGGTGAAAATTAACCATGCTCCTGGATGAAACAGAAAATACATGAATGAAAAGAGAATATCCTTGTCAAGTTGTGCCTGAGGTGTATTATTGTGTCTTATACCTCGCTCCAAATCTAGAAATTTGCTTCCTGGCTGCACATTGTGTTGGTATCAACTTTCTAGTTCCTTAATAGTCTCTGATATGAAGAGTGGTTTCAAATTTTTTGACAGATAGTAATTACCCCATTTCCCAGGCAACGACAAACCTGCTTCAGGAGCTCTGAGTACTTTAGAGGCATCCAAGAACCTGGGACACCCATGAAAACCACTACCAGGACCTGGATGTAGAGAGGCAACAGTGGCTGCTCCACTGATGCAGAAAGCAGCTCTTAGGCAGTGTTTGCAGATGCCAAGAAGGCATAACGAGGTTGACTTGGTGTTGCCAGAGCATTCTTCTGTTCAAAAGGCAAAAGGACAGCAAGCACCACGACTGGCAAACCTGGCATTGGCAAAAAAAAAAAAAGGACCCAAACAGTAAACATTTTTTTGTAATGGGGAGGGGGGGGGAGAAGTCCTGCATGTTTTGTCTGAGTTTTTATTGCAAATCAAAATAGTCCCTGAGAATGACTGATTTTTCTGAAGAATGGGAAGGCTTTTTCTCCAAAGGAAAGGCATTTAAAGAAAAGGTGAGGGAGGTGAGAAGAGAACTGAAGTACAGTGGGAAGGATGCATCTGCAGCAAAGAGGATTGCAGTGCAGATGAACTCCTGTCCAAACTCCAAAAGGCCTCTAAATCACAGAATGTCCAAGTTTAGAAACTTGCTGCCATGAGTCAGTGTGCTATGGAGAAGACCATCTTGTGGACACTGCTGCCCCAGGTTGGGTGTCCTCAGTGCCTGTGTGGATACTGTGTGGTGGTGGCTCACAGCAGAGAGAGGCTGTGCGTGGGTCTCTGCCCTGCTTCAGGAGACCCCTGCGAGGAGCTGAGCACAGTGAGCACCACTATGCAAACAGCCGGGATGCAGGCGCCAAGCTGTGACATCGCTATTGCTCTGCTGAAATAATACCTCAATGAAATGCCCATACAGTCTTTAGACTTAAGGCCATTTAGTCTTAAGAGCAATTAAATACTGAATCGTTTGTTCGTATGCATAAATGTGTGCAGAGCTCTCAGACGCTCTGGGAAACAGGAGCCTGTCTGCCACCAGCAAACTTTTCTTAGCAGGCATAAGAAATGGCATTTGAGGATGCAAAACACCAAGCGTTTTGAGCAGGCATTGATTAGTTTCAAGCTGAATGGGTAGTCCCAGGAACATCAGAAGCGGGATTCAATATGCTCAAAGTGGGTGGCAGCTTATATGCCTTACAGAGTCATTTTTTTAAAGAGGAAATGTAAAAAAAAAACCCAGCAGCATTTAATGTGCAGGGACTGGGTAGTATTTGCAACTTGATCTCCACCTCCTGGAAACAGTTATGCCTCTCTAGGATCTAGCCTAGACTGAGTATTGGAGGACCAAAGCCCAGATCCTTCAGGACATTCAGGTGCTCAGCTTTAACTGAGGTGTCAATTTGAAGATGTGACTTAGCAGTAGGTGCTGCTCAGAGGGTACTGCCAAGTTTGAGATGGTGAATTTGTGAGCTTGACAGATACTTACTTGGTCCGAAAGCATGACTCTGGACCTTCTTTGCAGGGCTGGATGCTGAAGCCCAGACTTTTGCTGAGGTGATCCCAGTTGGTCAAGCTCTGAAGATGGCAATACCCCCCCCCCGTGCTATCAGCAGTGGAGCCAGCACTCCTGAAGGGCAGAGCAACAGACCCTGCTATATGACAAGGTAACCTCCAGATGCTGGGGACCAGTCCTGGGACCTAATGGTGCTGTCTCATCCAGGGTCCCGGAAGATGGGAGAAATGGTGATTCAGTACCTGAAGGCCAAATTTTAATGCATTTTGTTGGAGGGCATAGAAATCTACATGCAACGTAGCATCCCTGAACACTGTGGGAATTTCACCCTTCTCTCCACATGGTATACAGACCACAGATCCTGCAGATCTAGATCCTCTAACCCGTGTGTGTATGAGAAATTCATGAAGCCAAGAGGAAAGCAGGTAAGAGGAGATGTTCAGAGGTTCAACCAGGAGGAGTAAATCTGTGGACTAGTCACTGTTCTTGCATTTAGTTCTGGGGTTTTTTTTTGTCCTTACCTGAAGATCACTTAATACAAGAATGTGTTGTAAACCTGAAGGCCATACCAGGTTCACATCAACTCCTGGAAGCGTTCTCTCTGACTAGTCTGGAACTGTGTGGGACCTTATCCAAATATTTTCATTAATATGACATAATTAATTAAAGTATGTGCAAAATTGTGAGCCACTGCCATCTCCACTGCTGATTGCAAACTCTTTCGTTCCATCCTGTCATCAAGAAATGGGGCTGCTTCAGAGAAATATCCACCAGTAACAATGAGGGTGTCTTAGCATCCCAGTTTATCAGTACAAATGACAGTAATTAGCCAGCTGACTGTCAGTGTCTCTGCAAGAAGAACGATAATTTGTCCACATTACTCTAAAATAAAAAACTGAGGAAGAAGTCGATGCAGCAAAATGAAGTCTGGTCTACAAGACAGTGTGGAACCTGATGGGTCACATAAAGGGAAGAGAGAGCATGCCAAGTGTTGAGGAGGTGATGGGTGACAGGGGTCCTGCCTGTCTGGATGGGGAAAGAGAATATGATGGAAGATCATGTCTTCATTCTTATTGAGACTGCACAGCCCATACTCGTGGCAAAGGTAGAAAGTTTGCCATGTCTTTGCAGATGTTCTTTTCCCAAATCAAGTGGGATGGAGAAGAAGCCATTAATTTTCGGTTCAAGCCCTGATGAGCAATTCATTAGACACTGCTCTAAACTGCAACTCACCACTCCATAAAATACCAAAAAAGAGAATTTATAGAAACAAGAGGCTTGGGGTAGGTTCTTAATGTACAGAGGATCTCAGCACTGCCAGCATTAGGAACTGCACTGAGACAAGACTTTAAAAATTAACATTTGGACTAATTTAAACTGTCATTTCCTCAGACTGAAACATTTTCTCTGGATCAATACTTTCTTCCACACTTTTTTTTTTTTTTTTTTTTTTAATCTCAATAAAGCCACATTTCTCATGATAATAAAATTCAGCTTTTTGTTGGAAGATTTTCAGCCAGCTCCACCTACTGCTGCTCATAGTACTGATCTTGTCATCTTCAAAGCTTCATGACTCACTGCTACTTCCCTTCCTCCCGATGGAGAATAGAAAGCTACTTTACAGCAGAGGTGGGCGCATCCTCCCCCAGCCAGGTCTGTGATAGAAATCAATAAAAATCAAAAGACCAGGCTTGTCTTTTGCTTTGTGGACAGGAACAGTGGACGGGGCTGACTGATGGAGTTGTTTCTGTAGGGAGGAGATCAACAACAAGAGCGGGGTTGTTGCTGCCACCACTTCCAAATTCACTTCCCCCTTTGTTATGGTCAACATCTTCTTCACCAGAGCAGCAGCAGACATGACTGGTCACTTTCCACTAGTAAGAACGCAAAAGAGCAAAGGACAGTGTGGGCCACAGCTGCCCCTTTCGCCACTTCAGTGCAGCATATGTCAACCACTGCCCTGGGACATGGTCTAGCTGTCCACTGGCTCCATACCCCAGACACAGTCTGACTGACACCCGTGGTCCAAACTAAAAGCTGTCCTGTTCAGGCAGTTGTAGATGTTGGTAGGACTGCTTCATTGTCTTTCCCATCAAGGGAGGGTCCTCAGGTCCAGCATAACCTGAGAAGATCTCCTGCCATGTGGTTGTTCTCTAGGGTCTTTGGACATATTTCAGAAGGAAAGTTTCCGGCTGAGGTTGCATCGAGTCTCTGCATGTGTTCTGTGCTTCTGCAGAAAGAGAGGTAGGGTTTTATCTTCCTTTACATTTGCTTTTCAGTTTCCACCTACAGGCCATGAAGTACTGGTAATCCAGTACAGAGAACATTGGCACTTGTCTTTCTCCATTTTTTGCTGTCTCCACATAACTCTCCATAGCTGACATTATTACATCCTGCAGAGACTCCTTTAGTCTCTTCCAAGCTCTCTCTGATCCAGTAGAGCACTTTAAGACCTGGAAGTCTTTTTTTCAAGGACGAGATTCATGCAACAGTGTTGAGGAGGGTACCCCTATGAGGCTTATCCTGCACAGACTCCGTGTGTGCGGGCAGGTGTCCTCAGTTCCCCAGAGGTCATTCTGAACAGGCATCACCAGTATCAGACACTTCTTGTACTGTCCCCAGTGAAACTGGATGTCCTTCATCATTGTCACCTACCACAGAAGATGGCTCACCTCGTGCCATTTGTGCTTTGTTGTACCATTGTCCATTGTGCCTCTTCTCTTGTTTTTAGAGTTCCTCCTGTTTCGGAATTAGCAGCCCAAGTGTAAGGTCATGATGGTTGTAATTTGGGAGTTGGACTCGATGATCTCCAGAGGTCCCTTCCAACCCCTGCCATTCTATGATTCTGCGTGGAACTATGAACAACTGGCTGTATTCAGGCATGAGATGGATTCACGGGAAGCCAGCTGCACAGAAGTTTCCTTTCATTCCATGGTGTTAAAGCAGGAGACTCAAAAGGCCTAAGTGCTGGCTCCAGGTCCTGACACGACAAGAAGGGACCACAGAGTCATTGATCTGCTCCTTGAAATCACAGGAAAAGGGATTCCCCTGCCCCCTTGCATAGCCTGTTCCTGTGCAAAATTATCCTGGTAGCTGGGTACTTTTCTAATTTCTAACTTAAATCTTCTCTGCTGCAAAGCAGGCCAATTACCCTAAGAGAAGATGGAGAGTAATTATTCACTCCTTGCTTCAGAACAAGCTAGTACATATTTTACACTGCTCTCACATCCTTATTTGGGCAGCTTTACTCTTCTCTAGGGAAAACAGACTGGCTGAATTTCTTCAATCTTTTCTCATATAACCTATTTCCAGCCTCTGTTCATTCTCCTCATTTCATTTCAGCCCTATGTTGCCCCTATTGTTCTTACAGTGCAGTGCCCCAAGTGGGGCCCATCTTCTTGACAAGCTCTGAGGATCCACAGCTCCTGCTGCTAAGTGGGGGTCAGTGGCAAAGCTTGCCCAGCCCCTTTGTAAGGACCCACTTTATTGCCCAGATCAGTCCCTGTAATGGTGCTGCCACTTGTTTAACCATAATTCAAATTGTGCACTTGTTTTCTCCTTGTGTTGATTTCTCACTTGCCTTTGTTGCATTTCATCTTGTTGATTTTGCAAGACCTTTCTAACTGAATCACAGGTTGGCTCTATCACCCCCAGGTTTATCCAGCAAGCTGATGGGAGATGTATTCAGTTACCCCCACGTGGTTGTGTGGCGCTACTTCAGATGTGCTGAGTACTCCAGAGAACTTGGTGCATGTGACAATCATGATGTGGGGCACACAGGAAAGCAGGCCAGACGGGATACCCCTCCATACCTAAAACTGAACAGATGTCCATATTTAGGCATTTAGCTCTGCCCAAACAGTTCCATCATCTAAGCTGTTAAAAAAAAAGATTGAAACAAATAGCTGTCTTTGCAAACCTTATGAAAATGTAGCACCATAAAATGTGGTAAATTGTACAGCTGGAAAAATTCCCTGTGAGGTCAGATACTGGAAAATAAGTAAAAGATTGAGTGGCATCAGGGAATCTGTGCTTCATCTACAATGACAACATTTACCAGACAATAAACTTTTGTCCCTATTCTTGCAGTATCAATGAGTAATTTTATTGTTCATTAAGACTAAAATGGTACCTTGTATATACATTTAGGTATACATTTGAGTGAGACAGAGAACATGATTCTTGATGTGTGGTTTTGCATATTTTCTATTTATAAAATAGTATTAACATCCATTCCATGAAATTCTTGTATATTCTCTGTGTGGATATTGGTCTGATTTTGTTGGTCTGCTTGAATTATAAGTTCAAAAATTTTTAAATGATCTGGGCCCAGAACAGATGCCTGAGAGACTTAAATCACTTTCCCTGCCTCAGAACAGAATCCTGATATTAAATTCAAAGTCTAATGTTTTTTAAATTGTCCCCATACTGTAAGATTTGCTTTCAATCCTATTTCCCTACTTGTAGGAGACTCTCATGTCAGATTGTGTCAAAAGCCTTATGAAAGTCAAGGTATATCATATCTATCACTTTCTTCTGTCCATAGGCCGATGACCCCATTAAAGAAAGAGATTAGATTACTTTGACATGATTTGTTCTTGACAAGTTCGTGTTGGCCGTTTCTCGATGCCTTTTATCCTCTAAGTACTTACAAAGTGATTGTTTAATAATTTGCTTCAGTATTTTCTACAATATCAAAGTCAAGATGACTGGTCTGTAATTCCCCAGCTCTTCCTCTTGCCACATCTCTCCGATGAGACCTGTAGGTCATGGGAAACTCCCTGTTCTTTGAGAAAAATACTGTCCATTTCTGCTTCATGAAAAAGCCAGAAGTGTTGTAACACATTTCCATAGCCTGAGCTGGTTTTGTGCATGCCAGCTGCCTGCAGAAGCCCTCACTGGGGCATAGGGAGCACTAGGGGTCAGGGACTTTTCCACTGCTACTGGAGGCTGGGCCAGGACCCCACAGGAGTGCTGTTCTAGAATGGAAGCCCTTGCAAGGCTGAAGAAAAGCTAAAGTAACCAAGAAGGTCAATGGCATCCTGGGGTGCATTAAGAAGAGTGTGGCCAGCAGGTCGAGGGAGGTTCTCCTTCCCCTCTACTCTCCCCTAGTGAGACCATACCTGGAGTATTGCACCCAGTTCTGGGCTCCCCAGTTCAGGAGAGACAGAGATCTACTTGAGAGAGTCCAATGGAGGCTACGAAGATGATGAAGGGGCTGTAACAGCTGCCTTACAAAGAAAGTCTGAGAGACATGGGGCTTTTTAGTCTGGAGAGGAGAACACTGAAAGCGGATCTAATTAATGTCTATAAATACATAAGGGTGTCAAGAAGGCAGGGACAACCTCTATTCCCTCGTGCCCTGTGATAGGACGAGGGGCAATGGATTCAAACTTGAGTACAGGAAGTTCCGTCTCAACATGAGGAGGAACTTTACTGTAGGGGTTCCAGAGTACTGGAACAGACTCCCCAGATAGGCTGTGGAGTTTCCTTCTCTGGAGACTTTCAAGACCTGTCTGGATGCATTTCTGAGCCATCTGCCCTAGTTTTGTCCTGCTCTGGCAGGGGGGTTGGAGTCAATGATCTTTGGAGGTCCCTTCCAGCCCCTAACATTCTGTGATTCTGTAAAGCCTGCAGTCTACTGGCCTTTCCCATTCATGTTGCATGTTGAAACTGAGTCAGCAATGCTGAAATCACCGGCATTTTGGAAACGGGAGGGTGGTGTGAAGCAAACAGCATCTGCTATCAGGATCGATAGCTCAGCTGCCTTTGTGCCAAATGAACTGTTGCTTCGCAGCTTTAATTCAGTCCCCACCTCCCGCTCAGCCATTTCATAACTGAAATGCCACCCCAGCTGAACCTCCCTGCCTGGGTGCTGGACCACGGAGGGGCCACCCGGCAGGATCTCAGTGAAGCAGGGCTGATAAGCCAGTGCCTGCCTCACTGGCTTGGTCAAGCCACTTGTTCTGGCAACAAGACTACATGCTGTGCTGCTCAGGGTGAGGAGTGCCAGTAAAATATTCCACTCCTGCAGAGAGGCAGAGATGCTGTCAGTCAGAGGCAGGGGCAAGCCCTGTAACAGAGTTCACCAGCCACTGGAGGGGAGCTTATCTGCATTCCACCAGCCCCTCATCAAAGGGAATTATGCAAGGAAGGGAAGTTTTCTCTCTTTGTCTCTGTTGTTTTCAAGTTACAGGAAGAAATGTGGTGTTGGCACAGCCCTCGAGAAGGATTCGGGCTTGGGTGAATCACTGGATCTCTCCACACCAGTCCTCAACACCACACTTGTTCCCAGTGCCAGACAGAGCCCTGCCAGCACAAGAAGACACATGGACCTCCAGCAATCAGCGGGTGGTCCAAACCCAGACTTGACTGTGTTTGGAGGGGTCTTGGTGCCCTCTGTAGCTGCGTGCATAAGTTAAAGTGCAGCACAGCAACCTCATCTCCTGCTGCTGCAGCTCTGCTGACATCCAGGCTGCATGCCCGGCTGGGGGACTCACTGGGGCTCTGTATGGATGCAAGTTTGGCATGTGGCCACGAGGACTGGGATTTCTGTCCATGGGAAGCCAGTGGGACCACAGGGGTGGTGAGACACTGCATGAGCCCCCGTGTCCTACACTTGAGGGGACAGTGAGTGGCGTTTCAGGGAGGTGTTCAATGTGTCACACTCTGAGTGTTGCCCCTACAGACACACACACACACACACACACACACACACACACACACACAGAGTCTCAGGGATGTCTTATGGCCAGAATTTCTCTCAGCTCTTCTTAATAGAGAAAAATAACTGGTAGAGAGCTTCTGCAGTTGCTGGCCGAGATGGCAACTGATGAACAGATAATGAAAGCTTTATTCTCCATTTGTTTAGCTGTTCAGGAGGGAAAAATGAGCAAGAGCTTGTAGAGAATCGGTGACGTGCTTTTGGATGTATGATAAAATAGATGCTATCAAATTCCTCCTCAGAAGTTAATTTGCTGCGGCAGCCAGTTGAAACAACAAAGCTCAGAGCACCCTTTTGTAAGTTATTTAGCCTGCAAGAAACACCTTGTGAGCCATATACAAACCCAACCCTTTTAATTGGTGCACACAGTAAGCCACTGAGCTACAAAGACGTTTGACTGGTGCATGCTGTAATCAAGTTTAGTCATCATTATGCAAAACTAATTAGCAAGTCAGAATCCTTTTTTGTCATCACTAAACCATTGCTGCATTTAGAAACGAGATCCCCAAGATCTTCCCTTTCCTTGCCCTTTCCTGCTGCTATTCTGGAATTACAGCTTCTCTTTCCATCACGACAAAGAATGTGGTGAATATAAAAAGTCTTCTTCACTCTTTCCTAAAATGTCAAAAACTGAAGAATACTTGGTTTTCTTTCCCAATTATTCTGTTCTTGGAATTCATTATTGCAGAGAAGCAAAAACAAAATGAAACAAAACAAAACAAAACATTAAAAAAAAAAAAAAAAGAAAAAAAGAAAAAAGAGATGTTTTGTGCAGTTTATATTACTTCTGAAAAAAAATATACTCACTTGGTGAGCAGGGTTTCCAATTTACTAGAAATGTTTGCTTAACATTTCTGCTTCCAAAGTGGACTGAAGCAACATTGTTTGCTTGTTTGTTTTTAAATTCCCACGAGCCAGAGGCATGTGAAAACATTTTACAAAGATTAAAAACAAAATCCCTTCCAAAATAAGATAGACCTTCAGTTCCTGCTCCGTGCATTTATCTGTCTTGCTGAGCACAGCAGTGGTTGGTAGCCCCAGCAGGTAGGTGTCTCATCACCAGGAATCCCAGGAGCCCACTCCAGCTTGCAAGTTTCTGAAGCCTGCCTCAATAGCAGGGATCCTCAAAGCACAGTATCCATCTGTGCAACAAAAATCTGTGTGCTGGTGAGAGCTCATACCCTGAGGTTTTCAGGTTACCTGCTCCATGAGAATGCTGTGCTCCAGGATCCTGAGCTGTGTATCACAGAATTCCACCAGAGTCTGTTTTATTGACTAAGGACAAGTGTTTCCTGGGTCTTGAATTCTGGGATAATCTGCCTGGCAATTGGTTTGCAAAACATGGACATATGGAGCCCTCATCCCCTTTGCATCCAAGTAGCAAGCCTGCCCAGAGTCTGCAGACCCTGCAGAACAGTATCTCTACTGCAGGGCAATCCCACTGACATTCTGCATGGAGCTGAGGACTTCCCATGACTGGTTCTGGAGATTATTTTGGTCTAGTGTGTCTTCCCACAGGACTAGGATCTGTTGGTCATATCTAACCTCCTCACCTCTTACTTTATGAACTGCACCAGGATCTGCAACTTTTCTTCCTGTTAGCAGTGATGCTCCTGGCAGCAGAGACCTTGCTTCCATGTGGTTGCGAGTACTGGAAATGTTCACAGCAACCAAGGCAGGATGATCCAGGACACTGTGGGATTTCTCCACTAATTCACCTCTGTCTCATGGCCCTAGTCTGGATATGGGTGTGTGTAGCATGACCTATGGGAATGTTTATTTTATTTTATTTTATTTTATTTTATTTTATTTTATTTTATTTTTTGTGGGAGTGGAATAATGGGAGGGTAGAGGCTGATGGGATGAATCAGGTTAGAAGGGAATCACTGGAAGTCACCTTCTCCAGCCACCTGCTCAAAGCAAGATCAGCTCTGAAGCTGGACCAGGTTTCTCAGGATCTTATCCAGCCCAGTATTGAAGACCTTCAAGGATGGAGACTGCACAACCTCTCCATGCCAACCTGCTCCCATGCTTGACTCTCCTCATTGTGAGAAAGATAGGCCTTGGCTGTCTTGCAGTGGACTGGTGCACTCCCAGAGACTGCCAACACACAATTTCTGCTCTTGACTCATGTATGCAAAGACCAACAGCTTTTGGAGGGCAGGGCTGGAATTCTGAAGGATCTTGAAAAATCAGAGAAATGATCTGGAAAACACAGCACACGATTCCAGAAAGTCAAACGAGGAGTTTGCATTTAGATGTGCAATTGCACCAAGGCCAAATAGAGAATGATTTCACTGCACATGGTACTGTGGAAAAGGACTTGAGTGTCACGAGCTGAGCATGCCAATGCAAAAAGAGGCAAATACTTTTCTGGGGGCATACAGAGAGTGGTATGGAGCGTTGCAGTTCAACAAGGATGAATGAAAAAGTTGAGCAGCAAGAATGAGAATTATTAGAGGCAACCTGCAAAGAAAGGCTGAAATAATTGGAGGCATTTAGTCAAGAGAAGAATTAGGGGAAACATAATAGTCTGCGGTTACATAAAAGGTTTCTGTGAAGAGGAAGAGAATAATTTGTTCTGCATGTTCATTCTGCTTAGGAGATGGGGTAATTAAATCACAGTTAGGGAAATTCAGGTTAGTTATTAAGAAAAGTCTTTTTAGTGTAAGAATACTTAAACACTGCTATATATTTTTCCTGGGTTTGTTACAGAGTTTTCATTGCTGGAAGCTTCTAGGAACAGCATGATTTCTATAGACACCTCTCCTAAAGGCCACAGAGATTTCCTCAAGTGAGGGAGGTAGAAGAGGTGATCACTACAGATCTGTTCCAGCCCTGTTTTCTATGGGTCTGTCATGCAGGTAGGTGTGTCTTTTTCAAAGGTGTTTATGCACCAACTGCAACTCTAGAGGTCCTGGTACCTTTCAGAAGTGGGTATCAAGTCCCTTCAGAACACCAGAGGGATGGCCCTGAAGTTCTGAGGTGCTTTAGAGCTCTGCCTTGTTTTCACCAGCCTCCTCTCTGAGCAGCTAAACCTTTAATGCCATTTTAGGTAAGATAAAGGCCATAATTAAACTTCAAACAAATAGGGACTCACAGACTAAGAAATCCTGCACCTTTTTAGGAGTGCACTGTCCCTACACATTTGCTGCTGTAAACCCTTCAGTCTCATCTTCCCACACCCTTGGATGCAGCCTCCACTACAATCATGATTTGGATGAGTCCAGCCTGTTGACCATCTCCCTTACCCTGCTGTAGTGAAAAGTGTTGATCTCACCAGAGCCATAACAAGCATAACCAAACTGTCTAATGAGGCTGCTTATTCACCACAATAGAAATCTGTTGGGAAATGTTTGATCCGCTATAAAATGTATTTTATCTTCTTGTATTTTCTGAATCACTTCATAGTCATTGCTGCATTTATCATGACACTGGTTGGGCAGCTGACCACTATTTTCCTACCATGAAACAATTATTCTAGCATCACCCTGAGAGCTGAGGACAGACATGAATACATCTATAACCATGGAAGGGAAGAAAAGTAACCAAGGCAACTCATAACAGCTCTGCAAAGTAATGAGGACTCTCAGTTCTCATTGCCTGTGCATGCAGTGGTAATAATCTCTCTTTTCAGATTTGCTTTGGTGTCACACAAGATTCAATTCAACTACTTCCTCATTTTCAGAGAGTGCCTCTCGAAAGACAGATGTAGGCTGGGCCAAACCCTCCACTCTCAGGCTGGATCCAGACCCAAACCTTTTACATCTTTCATCAGCTGAAAATAGTCCTGACAAATGGAGCAGTAAATGTGTTTCATGTATCTTCCTTTGACTGTAAAATAAATGACCTTAGCCAGGGCTCATCACTCTTCCCTACAGTTCTGCCCAAGCAATAGAACTTTATTACCATGATGGGGTAGCTGGGACAGGTTTCCACTGGGGATGGTGGGAAGCCATTGTTGTTTGGGGAGAGATTGAACGTGCTTCTTGTAGCTGGAGTCCCATGTATGGAAAAAAAAAAAAAAAAGACAAGGACTGGCCAGGGATGTCAGCATAGGTCCTTTTCAGTAAAGCCTGACAGAGCTGATGCTAGAAGACAAGGATCCACCACCAGCTCTGTGACCAAGCTTGAGGGAGGTGCACAGTAATAGTGTCTGCTTTCTCGGTTATAAAAAGGAATCTCATGATTCAGTGCGAGAAGGCTCTGAATACAGATTTATCTATAAATCTGCCCTTATTGCAGCAGTATCTGCCAACCCACAAACACCATAAGAACTGCAGCTTGGTCATTTATTTTAAACACTGAGTTTCACAGGTTGCCTATATCCCAGCATGCACTGATGTCAAACTTTTGATGTGAGACATCTAACGGGGAGAAGAATGGCATGTGTGAGATTTGCTTATGGTGCATTTTTTAGACTGCCATTAAACTGATCTATTGCTGGAACAAACAATAAAAAACTGATTAAAAGTCAGCCCTTCATAAATTAAACATTGTTGTCTCTAGCTGGCAAGTCTGCCACTTGGCAGAAAGCTAGAACAATTGAACTTGGTGCAATGTGTATCTACAGAGTGACAGGCTGGGGGGATTTATTCCTCTTCCACACCACATTACCAAATAAAAGGTACATTGGCAAAATCAGAAAACTCCTGAACCCTGCTGGGCTAATGGCATTTGCAAATTACTTGTCCCAGGTGAGCTACTTTTCAAGCAGATAAGCTATCAACTGCCTACTTGAAGGTTTGGGGTTTTTTTATGAATATAGCTATTTTGGTTAGGGTGATTTGTATTAACAGCAAATGCTCTGCTGGGCGAATACAGTGACAAACCCTTGTGTCTGGTGCATGGTGTCCTCAGAGACATCTACAGCAGGAATCTCTCTGTGATAACCAGGGTGAGCACAGGACTAAATCAGAACTCCTTTTCCACGTCATTTCATTGTAAGGAAAGGAAGAGTAGGGGTAGGAAAGAGCTCTGAGAAGGTACAGTGATTTTGTTCCTGTTCTGATGGGAATAGCTTGCTGCATCCCCACTGGGAACATCACAGCTTCTGCTCTGCATTTGCATGTAGATTGAGCCTCGGGTAGCATGAAGGACTGATTTAAGCATAGCCCTTTCTCTCCTCTTGCTGTTCTCTTACTCCCACTCCAGCTCCTACTCTGGGAGGCACCAAGAGGAGAACGAAGTATTTTTCAAAGCTGCCTTCTGTGTTTCTTCAGACACCCAAAGGCAGCCCAGCCCAGTGGTGCTGCAGTCTCCACACCACTGCAGTCAGCTTTGATGTTTCCTCCATTGCATGAGGTATTCTTCTGCAGTTCAGGATCCCCTGAGCTTCAGTGTTACCTTATGATTGCCAAGGGATTCATCCTCAGCTCACCCCATGTGCCTTGAGGTTTTTTGTGACGCCCTTTCTTACTCACTCAGTCTTCTTTCTGCAGGTCCTGCCATTAAGATTGTCTGTTAGCCCACGTCTCCCATAAGCTGCTGCTTACTTCATCCTGTGGACTCTTGTGTATTCATTTAGAATGATGATCACCTCTTTTTCCAGGTGCTTCTTAGGCTTGTAATGCACATAAGAAGATTAAGGTATTGGAGCTGCTGGCAGGTGCTGCTGATGTGGTCAGCTGCAAGGATACTCATCACTTCACTTGGGTCTGTCCCTTGGACTCAAATATTCACGGGAGTGGAATATGATTTCAGATGCTTTTTCCCTGAACTATCCAGAGCATGGATTGTCCATACCTACCTTTCATGCGTTTGAGGGAGGATGGTTAACCTGGGGCACACTTCCTCAGCCTCTCTTCATCCCTCCCTTTTTCTACTTTATTTGTCTGACGGACTGTACTGATGTCCTATCTCATAGCTCCTGGACATCCTCCACATTTAATAAATGACCATAGGTTCACCATGAGGCTTCTCTCCATTTTCAGGATACAGAAAACTCTGCTTTGTGAGTGTGGTGAGAAGAGCAGAGATAGTAAGAAGTTCTGAGGACTGTAGATCTGGTGGTGGAGTGTAAGGAGAAGCTTCTGAGCAGTTCCAAAATGCTCTGGTTTTGAATTAATGTGATCTTTCTGACCAACAGACTGCTTTGTCTGGAGGCTTGTGCAGAATGAAGCCTGGGAAAGAAAATAAAAAAGATCACTCGTATGACAGAAATAGATGTACCTTAAAGGTATCTGGAACCAAATTCCTCTGTAACATTGAAAAAGTGTAACTCTCAGTAGGAATCACCCCTGCATCAGTGGGGAATGAACATGGGATTGCTGTGCTTGTCTCAGTGGTAAAGAGGCTTTAAACCCAGAAATGCTCATTACTCACATCTCCACCTGTTTATCCAAGCCAAAGCAATTGTTGCACATATTTTCATCTGACAGTGCATCACCTTTAGACGTACACAGTCCATTTAGAAAAGAACCTGATGCCTCCTGTCACTCTGTCTCCAGGTCATTTCCCCAAGAGATCCAATAGCTAGAAACTGAAACCAGTTAGAGGCTGGATGCAATCTTAGTGGAATTTATGGTAGATACCATAGCCACCTTTTCAAAACAAATGGCACTTCCCAAGTAGTATAATGATAAATATTGTCATCTCACTTTCAACCTTGTTTGTGTTTTAAATTTGTTTTGTGTTATTTTCCTGTCACAAGATCTTATGGGTCTTCTTCTTGCTAAAGAGAGGTCTTTAGCATGAAGCTAAAGACTCCTTTCACCTATCTACAGTCAGCTTATGGGTAAATAGCCAGCTTCTAATATCTCAGGCAGTAAGGAAATAGCCTTTACGTTTAATCCACCTGTCTGTGTGCACAATAAGGTGTCACAGTGGAGGGCCCACTCTGAAACTCGCCTTCCTCGAGCACCACCCTGCACAGCACTGACCTTGGAACCATCATAGGTGGATCTGTTAGACCTTTACCCTCCTGAGTTCTGACTGCCTGACTGCTGCTTCTCCAAATAGAGTAGCTGTAGAGTAGAAAGTATGTTCAACCTAAAAGAAGTGTATTTTCTGTTGCATCCGGAAAGCATGGGAAAGCACACAATGCCAGATCCAGCTCAGTGGATCCACTCTAATGGGAACAGTGGCAGAATCCAGAAAATAAGGTACTATAAGAGGCAGTATCTGCTCTCCAGCCAATATTCAAGGAGAACAATTATGCCTAGTTTAAACATTTACTCCTGTCATGACTGCCAGTATAGTGAACATTAAGGGCTAAAGGAATTCCTGGCAACTCCTTTATCTGTCCCTGGACTCCCCTGCTATACTGAAACTGGATTGCAAATCTGTCCATCAGCTTCAAACTGAAGCAAAGGATTTCCAGGCTGGGCTTGATAAAGGACCTGGTGAGATGATCCTGACTCTTGGCTTCCCGCTGGCTCTCTCAGCACAGGAGCAAAGTGCACATACAGGGTCAGGTCCCACATGTGGGGCTGTTGGTGGTTCCCATTCCTCCTCTTGGCTGCTGTTGCTCCATCTGAAGCAGATATTTGACAGTTGCCCTCCCCAGGATGCTGTTTATGCAGTGTATCAGCAGAGATCTGGCTGTGGGTCATTTGAGCAGTCACTGTCCAGCCACGGTATAAAGTTACATCTGTGCTAATAGAGAGACCTTAAAATTCATGACCTTGTGTCTTTCCTTGGTTTCCGTGCAATTTGTTTTTCAACCTCAATGCTATCTGGCTGCAGTTAAATAGCTCCAGTCTAAAGGACACCTCCTCAGTATTGATTCTGACTGCTTAAACTTTGTTATTTCATTCAATCTTTGCTCAATACTGTACCACACATGGACACCCTGGGCTGCGTATTTAGTCTTTAGCTATTATTGGTTTGGTATTAAATGGTCTATTTCAATATAAAACACACACTATATTCATCTTAATTTTTAGAAGCTAAAGGAATATATAAGTAGATGACATTTTGATCAATTAAGCTGGCTCCTCTCTATTCCCTAAATTGGATTTCTACAAAGGGCTTCTGCAGCAAAGCAATGATGTCTTTAGGAAGAGAGGGGAGGAATTCAGAGTAGAAACCATGTCACTGAACTGCAGGCGGACACTGGCTGGCCTGGGGCATCAGTAAGCTGCTGGTACCCAGAACAGGACAGACCTCAGCTTGGTTCTAACACACAGGCACTCTCCGTCACCAGAGCCTCTGGCCTCTGAAGCTGCAGGTAGGCATGATCTGTCCATGATTTTGATACAGAGAATTGAGAAGTCCATATAGAGAAAGCTGTTTACTGTGTCACTAGTGCATTTCTAGGAGCAGCTGGTGGAAAAGCAATACTGAAAGGGGCAGCAGTGTTGCAGAGGTGCGTGTACTGCCACTTTGCTCCTTGCTCTGGGTCTAACAGCAGCAAAACTCTGGGGAAAAGGACAGATGCTCAGATCTGGGTTCCTGGAAAAGCTGTGCAGTGATGTTGGGCTCTTCATCTGGTTGTTACCCAAACTGGGTCAGAGTGACACCACCTCACACTGTCCAGCACCTGTTCTGCTTGCCTCCACAGAATCACAGCATGTTAAGGGTTGGAAGGGACCTTGAAAGATCCAAAGGCAGTGATGGCAAGCCCTGCCTCCAAATGCCAGTCCCGTGGGTGTGCAGCATTGCAGCCATTCATGCATAGCAGCCCTGGGCAGCTGAACAGGATGGGAGGTATTTGCATAGAAACTTCTCATTTTGATCAGAGGTACTGGGGCTTCGCACTATGAAATAGTCGGAAGTGGGGAAAACAATAAAATCTGTAAATCTTCTTCCTTCCATTAGAAAACCAAAATTCTTACTGAAGGTGTGTTTTGAAATGGCTGGTTTTACCAAGTTACGCTTTTTCATTGCTTCTGCTCCGGCCACTGGGGCAGAACAAGGCTTGCACAAACCTTGAGCTGGTCCACACAATGTGTGGCCATCCCTGCTCTCTTGTGGCCTCTGTCTTGAAGCTCTGCACTTCATTAACTGCCCTTCCCTGTTCTGGGACAGGTGGGCATGTTAATCATCCAATTCATTAGCCAGTGCCTTCCCACAGGGTTGGGGTAAAGTGCAAGCCTGTATATCTTGCTTCAACACGCTGACAGCTCTCTCCTTCACAGCTAGAAGGCAGTCAGACATTAAATGTCAATAAATCTGCTCTGAATCACAACCTTGCCCCCTACACCCCGCCCCCCCTTCCAAACCCATGATCAATCCGGAAGAAAAGGAAATTCTTGGCATAAACCACTCACTCTGAAAAGTCTTCCTCCAGTTCTGCATGCCCCAGACGCCTGTCTCTTCTCCTCCTCTCTCAGCTCCTGCTGGTGATGTCAAATGACCCAGCCTCGCCATGGTCAGACCCTGTTCATGAAGAGTATTAGATGTGCCTACACCATGCCTACACCAAGGTTTTGGGAACCTTCTCCTTCTAGAGAGGCCCCTACAAGTCACACCACCTATAGGGTCTTTGACCCCATGATGAGTGCAGACAGTGTGTCTAAGGCTGGTGAGATACACTTCACCCTCACGTACACCGATACACTCCAGTGGCCCGAGTGACAGTATCATGCAGCAGTGTCAAGGGGTAGGGCTGGGCTGCCCACTAGACAAGTGACAGATGCTCTCTATTGACTCCCCTCCCTTCCCAGAGGGAAAGTGAATGGGAGTAAGGGAGAGAGACTTACAGATTGGAAAATTAAACAGCTTTAATTAAAATTAAAATAATAACAATAAAACGACATGTATACAAATATATACAAACCCAATATTGAACCCAACTTAATAATTAGACAGGAAATCTTTCGTTAATTCAAGTGTATTGAAATAATTTTTGAGAAATCCTGCAAGGCTCAAGCCCTGAGAGCAGCTTGAATGCAACTGCAGAATGGGGGAAGAACTTGATCAATACAAGGAAGGAGACCTGAACATTTATCTTAACACTTGAAAACTTTGCTTTCAGATGAAGAAAGTTGGGGAACTGGGGTGGAGGGGAGATGCTTCAGCCTCATCCCAAGCACTGAGATTCACCAGGAATGTGGAGGCAGGTTGGGAGTAGCACAAGTGGCAGGGAGGACCATGACATGAGGTCAGATTTCTGCTGGTATGCATCACAGCTTTTCTGCATCCACAAGTCAGCACGTGAAAAAGGAACAGAAGTTTTGACTTTAATAGTAAAGAAACTTCTAGACACGAGTCTTAGAAAAGCTGTCGTGCACTGCCATTGGTGTTCAAGCACTGCTGTTACAAGAGGGGACCAAATACTGAAGTTCAAAGATGAGATCAAATTTATATGAAAGAAAAAAAAGAGGAAATTCTGAACTGGTATTTCAGGCCAAGATGTCATTTGCCATTGATAGCGACAAAGAAAATTTCAAGTTAAATCTTAAACATTAAAAAAAAAAAAAAAAAAAAAAAAAAAATCTTAGCTGGCAATTCCAGAGCTAAAATTTTAATCATGTCTTAATTCTGTAATTTGTGCATGTAATTTGTAACATAAGCTCAAAATGTCAAGCATTGGGATAGACCATGTGCAAACCTAAATTGCATGCATCTAAGCTTTAATCAAAGCTAACTGAAGCAATATGTCCTCTGCACATGTCCCGTGTCTCAGGATGAAGACACAGAGCACCAGTGCTGAAGCCTCCATTGGTCTGGACAAGATCCAGCAAACTCTCAGAAGAAAAGCCAGTCAAGACTATAAACAGGTAGGAATTCCCTGCACCACCAGAGGTTTTACCGAGGGGAATTATCATTATCTGCCTGCCCCGTCTCCGTAATCTTCTGCTGTTGGCTGTGATTGGTGATAGGAGGCTCGGTTAAACGAGCCTGTGCCTGACCAAGCACAGCCCCTGTGATGAGCTGAACACATCAGCCAGGCTGACGTGACAGTCCTCGGAGAGGCTGCGCTGCTCCGTGTGCTCTAAGTAAGGAGCAATTCCAGTGCCACGTCTGGAACTGTGCCTGCTGCTGAAAGGCACAGATATAAATTAGAGTTAACTCCCCGGGCTGAAATAAGGTGTTAAGGTGAGAGGCTGTTCTTGCCTGTTCACATATTTCAACCGGGTATGAGCAGAAAGAGTAAAGTATAATAGCTACTAGACATACGGACTACTTACCCTGCATATTTATTTCGCCTGCGTGAATTCATTACGTGAAAATTAAGCGTCTTTTCTAAATTATTAATAATCCTAAATGTTTATGAAAATACAGGACAAATAAACATGACAAACACTGTGATTCAGATGAAAGAAAAGATAATGATAATCTTTACATATTCGCATATGGAAAATGAAGAATTTTGAGTTAATGAGATTTATCCATCTCTCTGACCATTTTAGTAGAATATTTTTTTAAAACGTATGAAACTCAAGATTTCTGCGTAAAACAATAGAAAATACTGCTGGAAAAAGACATTAGAATCAATCTATTCTTCACGCTAGTCACAAAATCAATTGCATTTATTGTTCAGAAAAATTAAAAACCTTTCTACATTTTATTAAAGTGCACATCTCGACCATATAGGGAGATAAATAATTGATACATTCCAAATACATCACCTACAAAATATTTATTAGAAAAAAATATCTGGTTTATCACCTATTTCCTTCGATAGCAGTGCTCTGCTGGTTTGATGCTTACAATTTTAATGGCTTTTTTTTTTTTTTTAAACAAGAAAACATGCCAGCTGCTTATTATTTCATTGTGCTTAACATTATTTTATAACAAACCATCAAATTTGCTGAAGATAAAACCCATTATCTGAGGAAAACAGCTGTACACTAACAGGTATGGCAATTTGGTTCTCTTAGCGTGATAGTACTTCAGCTTCTCCATGGCGAGTAATGTATTTGTGCTGTGCTGAAGAGTCTGTTGGTCCTTAAATCACACCTGGATGTCTGTGTAGAGGAGCTGTTTAAATCCTCCCGAAGGGGAACCATGGGGCTTGGTGAGTTCCTTGCTGTGAAACGCAAAGGGCACAGAGATGTTTCTTTTGGGCACGCAGTGGAGGATGCCCTGGGTATAAGTACAGCTCACTGCAGGCAGCTGAGAGGAGCAAAGCTCCCCCACCACCCATCTGCAAAAGGGGCAAAGGGATGCTCCTGCTGCTCAGATGTTCTCAAGTCTCCCATGTCTGACTCCACTCACAGGCAGCAGCAGATGTGGCTTACCACCCTCTCCACACGCACACTTCAGGCCTTGAGCAATGTGGGGAGATTGACAGCCCCATGTTGTACCAGACAAGGCAATGATGGGAAGTACTTCTAGGAGCCCAAGCAGCAGATGTCAGGAACATCCTGAGGTGCTATCTCAGAGCTCTCTATCTGTAGTCCTACATCACTCAGGTGTTCCCAACGGTCAGACTAATCTTTATTTCCCTTTATCTCGCTCCATTAAGTTGTCCATAACTCCTCTGCTGAGCAGCCATACCAGCTCTCCTGGAATCAGTAGCAAAAACACACAGACTTCAGAAATACCCAGACTGCCCATTGAATTTGTTACATGGTCTTCATGAAGGGTTCTTCCTTCTCCTGCTGTTCTTCCTGTGGTGGTGAGGAGAAAGCTGATGTGACAGACTTAACAGCTTTTGGAGTTCCCATGCTTTTCTTAGTCTATACCACCACACAGCACTATCTTATAGATGTTAATCATACCACCAGCTCTTGGCCTAAGGCATTGTTGTTGTCCGCAGCTGAACATGGGAAAGAAAACCACAGAGAAATCACAACATCCGAAAGAACACAGACCTGAATGATTTGGCCAGGTCATGCCTTAATCTAAGGTCTTCCAAGTTCCCTGTTGATGTGATGGTATTTCCTTGGTAATATTCTTCATTTTATCTTTTATCTTAATATTGGTTTCTTAAGAGATCAAAGGGATTGGAAGAGATTCCCAGTCCCTGAGACAGTCCCTGGCTGTTGGAAAGATGACATTACTCTTTTGGTTGGGAACTTTTTGTTTGCTAAACTACCTATATTCATGACCAATTTGTTGACAATTGCTTTTATGTTGTGGGGTTTTTTTCTGCTTCAAATTTCCAGCATTAAAGGATATGTTTGAGGAGGAAAAATTGAAGTTATAATTTGCTATGTCTCTGAAGGGTTTAATAAAAGCAGAGTTTAGACTCATGGATGTGCTTATTAAAGAGATAAATCTTAGATCGCGAGAAGCTATGGCATGTTTATTGAATGCAATATCCAATTAATAAGTAATTAATAGTTCAGCAGAGTTTACTATCTTGAAGTGGGTTCTGAAGAATAGGGAATCATTTCCTGGCATCAGGAAATGCAGGAATATGATGAAAAATCACCAAGTGTCACTCAGGGTTGGACTTTACAAAGGGTACTAAGGGCAAAGAAGTAAAGTTTCTCCTGCCGTTCAAATAAAATGAGAAGAGGAAAAGATCTGTAGCTGTGATAATGGAGAGGGGGGAATGAGATTAAGGGCAGGTTCAGGCAGCATGTAAAATGAAACAAGTACTTGGTGTTAAAATGATGTAGCAATTACTCACCATGGGTTGGCCAAAGGAAACAAAGCCATGGGTGTGAGAAGAGGTCACAATTAAAGTGAGAGCAAATCTCAGAATAACTGAGATAATAACCTGGAGAAGGGGAGTCAGTAGCCTCCATCCAGAGTCTGGAATGGCTTAGCATGCTGAGCCACGCTCCTTGTAGGAAATGCATTCAGTAGATTTCTCAGGTTTGGTGTGACTAGGTAGGACTGCAGAGTAACAAGTGTACTACCCGCATCTGAAACAGAAAAAAAGGTGCCTCTGGCTTGTTAGTGTGACCTGAGTGTTAATAAAAGCTGTACAATAAAAGTTGAATGAAAAACATCAAAAACAGTTAAGTGAATGGCAAATGAAATTACATATATCATGGTCTACCATCGGTAAATTGTGCCAGGATAATTCAATGTAGCTCTGTGATAAGAAAACTGCTTCCCTGGGTGAAAGAATTACAGATGCCTCCCCAGAGATATTACTGGGAGTGGAAGCGGACTGTCTTCTGCAGCAGCAAGATGTGGCACATCCACCTTTCTAATTCAAAGCAGAGAGCTTCTATTTCACATGTTCACGGCTCCAAATAAAGGCAGACTGAGGTCCTGTTTGGAGCTTTGTAGATTAAATGCCTTCAGGTTCAGAAGAGTCACATTGGTTCATTGCCTTTATTACAGCAAGAACGTTTGTTTGGGCACTCCCAGAAAAATAAGCAAATAATTAAAACATATTTCCATTCAGGTAATTGCTTGATACGCAGAGGGCTCTTGACTTCCTAAATCATACAAATCCTTAGCAGCAGTGGGCATTTCCCTTTGGGCTCTGCTTTGATGATGTGTATGTTTGCCAAGAACATAGTGAAAAAAAAAACCCCAAACAAGTATTTATGCTGGCTTTAGCCACATTGATTTATTATTTGTAGCCCTTATTATTTGGCTAGTATAAAACAAGCTGCTGTACACATCCAGCTCTCCATTCCCCAGGGCAATGGGGAATCGGGACACTTTGGATAGCCAAGTGCAAGGATGACACCAGCACACTGAGGACTCGGTGCAGAGATACTCAGACATGTGGGACCCACACTGCAGAGTCAAGTCAGTGTGTTTGCACGTTCCCCATAACCTGTGACACCCAGGACAATTAATTTCTGTAACCACGTATCTCCATGTTTGCAGTGCACCAGTAACCCCTCACAGAGACAAGGGGACACGCTTCTTAAATACCAGCCTGGAAGCACTGTAGCCAACCAAATGCTAACCCTACAGGTAATATGTAATATCAATAATCTGCCTATGGGTAAGAGAGCAGAGACATATAAAATAAATATTAAAAACACAGTCAAAACAAAATGTTTATGTAATGTCAAAATGAAATATTTAGGTGATTTTTTTTTTAACCTGCTTTGTAACTCAGTTTAGGGTAAAATATAGATTTGTAATCTTGAAACTTCCTGAAGGACAGCAATTTCAGTTTTATACCAGCTTTTATAGTACTGTTTTCACCCTGTGTTTGGTATCTCAACCTGGGGTTGATTTAAAGCAGACCTTTAGAAAGGAGATATGCAATTTAAGTTTAAAGGCTCCCATTGATCCACCACATGCTTCACTGAGTTACTGTTGGAAATGTAAACCTTACCCCTAATCATTCCATCCCAGACTGAATTACAGGGCAATCCGTGTTCAGGCAGACAGAGAATGTCTGCATATGCCAAAAGAAATGATTTTGCTGTGAAATAATATGATTTGGGAAAGCAACTTTTGCTTCAAATGATTTTCAGTGCACTTTAACTTCAAAAATTCCTTTTGGCTGAATCATCATTGACAGTGCCATTAATCCTGATTATTGTTAGTTATTGAATGTTATTTCTAATGAAAATTTTCATTGCTTTTGAGCTGCAGTTTGCTCCTTCCTAGCACCAAAATAATGAAATAAGGCCTTATAGTTCAGAGCAATGGTCTGTCACACTATATAGCTCTTGGATATCATTAACAAGTTATTTGATAATTACTTCCTAGTACATTTTGAATCTTTTGTTAAAATCATTCATTTAAAGTTCATAAAACTGTCATACAAACCATGTTCTTTAATGTCTTTTAAGTTCCATTTTCATGAATAAAACATATACACATTTAAGAGCTCTCAAGTCTATACTTTAAAACAATTAGAAATCCAACAAGTTCATTAAAAGTATGATCTGAGTAACTGTTCAATTAAAGTAAGTTTGCTGCTACTAGTTCTCCTGGATTTCTTCTAGATGTTTTCATGCGTTGCAACTCTCAAATTCTGAGTAGGAAGCTCAAGATGTCCTACAACTCCAAATGATGACAGAGTAACATCAATTTCATTTTCACTGGGTCATTGTGAGAGCCAGGGAGAGTCTCAAACATTAGACATGACATTTAAATAAAAAAAAAAAGATAAAATATCTCCCTTCCCCTTTATTTCTACTGCCCCTTTAAAGTCATCTTATTAAGAGAAAGAATGTTGTCTCAAGGGCAACACTATGAATCATTCAAGAAATTGCTTATGACCCAACGTAAAGGTGGTGTACTGACCAGTGCTTCTTCCACTAATGGATTTTGTCAACCATGCCCTGGTTTCCATGCTGCAAAAGCAGCAGGCTTGGGGCAGCCTGCAGATCCCAGTAGAGGGGAACCAGAAACAAATGGATACAGGCATAGAAGTATAAGGCTACATCTGCATTTCATCTACCACTGCCTGACCTTGCACCCAGGGACTAGAACAGCAGTGACCTCTCCTCAAAACCACTTTCCTTCCTTCTTGAGTGAACTGGGACATCAACACCGTGCTGTACTTGGCCTTGGGTGTCCTTCAAACCATGTGATGTCCTGTGGTGTGAAGACACCAGCCCTGGAGGGCTGCTGAGAGGCTGAGCAGAGTGTTGTTTTCAACAGCATGACAGTAGAGCTACCTTCTGTGTGCCCTGTGGTGTGGTATGTGGCACTGGGGAAGATGCTTGAAGATGCCAAGAGTAGTCAGATAGTGTGGGAAGGACCATGCACAAAAGGAGAAGCCAAAGATGCTGTAGCCAGTATATACAGGTATAAAGCCTCTAGGAACCCCCAGGGAGCTACATCACTCTTGAATTCAAGATGTGTATCTAAGGAAATGCAGCTGACGTACAGATGGGTGCCTATATTTGCTGAGTGAGATGCACCCATATGACTGAATCATGGTGAAGAATGTGTCCCAGAAGCTCACAGGGCTAAGCCACTGCTATATAATGAAGGAAACTTGGTTTTGAAACAATGAAAAAGGGATTTCTTCAAAGAGTATTCAGTAGTTCAAACACTGCTCTATACCATGATCTACAGGGAAAAAATGCCAGGAGCGTACAAGTTTCTAAGGACTGACACGGCTTCCACATCAGTTTCTCCACTGATGTCCCCTCATCAGAGCAGGTGGGCTCAGAGCCAAAGCCCCTGTTGAGATACGAGTGGCTGAAAGCTAAAGCTACATGTATTCAAACAAACCATACATAGTTTCCTGGATATGATTAACCTTAAGAAGAACTTAATCACTGAGATATTCTTCTGAAACATGCAGTGAAGGGACCTCGGGGTTTGTGCACAGTGCCATGGGGACAGGGTATGTCAGGCTTCCATGCAAATGTCAGAATTATTTTCACAGATATGGAAGGAGGATGTTCTTTCCAGAGCTGCTTGTTCCTGAGCCTCAGCCCTAGCTCTGGAGACTTTATATACCCATGACAGAAAAGGTGTCTTATATTTTCCTGTGCACGTGGACACTGTCTCCAACATCTTTCCTGCTCTTTTCAGCAGATCCAGAGGACATTTGTTTGTATCATGGAAAAGATGATATCGGGGCTTTTTGCCTTAGCTTGAGTCTGAGGCTGTAAAATAGTTGGAGCCCATGCATGTAGGATTGGCTTAGTCAGTGCAGCAGTGTTTATGGCATGGCAGGATGGTTGGTTCTAAGGTTCATGGTGAGCCTGTTCATTTGTTCCCTACTCTAAACAGTCTGGGTGCTAAACTAATTGCTCCTCAGTCTCAAACAGTTCTCACCTGTTGATGTGACCATATTGTGGATCCTTCTCCTCTCAACCACGACACAAGAATAAACAAAGCTGCTCTGCATCTGTCTCATGCAGATGCTGCAGATGTCAGCCCCACAGTTTGCAGAGCCCCACACTGTAAAGCTCCATACACACAGCCACCGTGCATTGCCACACGCAGCTGTCTGGGAGGCTGAGGCATTTGGTGAGCCTGGAGCCATATCAGATAAAAACCTTTGCTCATGGAAGGTGTGTTCGCCTGTGGGCTCCTCTGGATAGAAGCTGGTGATGTTTCACTTGGCTGCCAGCTTGAACAGCTCTCCATGTTCAATGCATCCCACGCTCTGTTTTATTACACTTCAAACCCACTTTGTTTGCAAAGGAGGAAAAGCTGTCAGAGGCCATTAATCCAAACAGAATTTAATCTCTCAAACAGCATTTACTCAGGCAGAGCTGCTAAATCTATATATTAAAAAACTGTTGACAATTAATTAAAATGCTTCTCTGCTAAAGTGTGAATGGGGCTGCTCTGCAGGGCATTGTCATGTGTATCAACATCCTCTCCCTGGGACACACCTCTGCTTGGATTAGAGGCAAAGGAACTGCTTAGTCTGGAGGCATTTCTGTGGTGGCAGCTCTGCTGCATCCTGGCAACGAGATGACTCAAAGACAGCCATGGGAAGACAAAACTGCGGATGATGCAGATGATGAAGAGCATCACAACCCTGATATTGCAATGTTGCAGCTTGGAAAAGGTGAGACAGAAATCCAGAAGCTTATTAGTCAGGCCTGAACAAGGCTTAGAGGTGTTGGAGGTGTTGCCCAGTCGGAGATGAGATCACATATTTCTAGTGTAGTTCTTAACAAGGCAAGCCAGTGAACTGGAAGATGGGTTCAGGGAAGTCACCAAGAAAGGGAAAAGCAGTCTGCACGGCACATGCAAGGCAGACCTAAAAGTGTGTGTGAGAAGATGAAGTAGAGGGAAGATGACATTTCCAACTGGCAAAGATACATCTCCATGGCTGCTCAACTGTCATCACAAGGATCAATTTTCCCACACTGGCCTTAGGTATGTGACATTTCTTTTAAGTCGAGGTCAGAACTATTTTAGTTTTGTATGACAAAAGCAGCTATGGAATGATTATTGCCTACACTGCTGATGATGACAAACTGCTGTCTAAAAGAACAGAGTCACAGAGATCAGAAACCTCCAAGAATTGAGGTCCAACAGCCAAAGCACTACATGTGACAGAGGAGTGCAAAAGTGCAGGCAGAGAGGACACAAAATCATAGAATCATAGACTCATAGAATGGTTTGGGTTGGAAAGGTCGTTTAGTCCAACCCCCGCTGCAGGGAGCAGGGACATCTTCAGCTAGAGCAGGTGTCTCAGAGCCCCATCCAACTCTGACCTTGAATGTTTCCCCTCTTTACACTTGTAATGCCTTTTGAACAGGAAGCTTGACCCTTTTGTGGCCACAGTATACTTTGGTGCTTAGTGAGGTACCAGTGAGAAAGGGGCAGGAAGATGTAATCATGCCATCTAGCTTATAGACATAGAAACTGATGGCTACCAAGTTACAGTAGCCTGCAGCCCTGTCTCTCTTGGATGTATGGCTGGGCACAGATTCCTGTCAGCACAAGTCCTGCCTTTTCACAGTGTGATTTCCTCTCTGAGGACACCTCAGGGTCAAGACCTACTTCTGTTGCTTATTTTCCTGTTCTTGTGCAAGTTACTTAGATGGTTCAAATTGCACTCTGGAAATTATAACATTTTTGGAAAATTGGCTGCAAATCTCTTCTATTCCCAGTGTCAGGAAGACAAAGAGCTAGGCAGGTGGTCTCTCCCTGGACTAAGAATCTGCTCAAGCTTGTTCTGGGATTCCAAGGTCTCTGCTCCAGACATGTGCTATGTTTGACTTGTAGTGGTTTTCTTCCAAATTACCCCTCAGTTGTGCGCTGAGTGTTTAGTCCTGTCTCATTACCTAGTCCTTTGTTTTCACGTTTCTGGTACAAATGGTGCATGATTCTAACAGGCAGTAAATCTAAAGCACAGGAGGCTCCTCCTTTGCAACCAATCCGATGGGTATTGCAGCGTTAAGCAAAGGTCTGGGTCAGGCATTTTCACATCTACATAAGCTCTGGTTAAGGGACAAAATCCTGAGCCCCACAGGGTGCTGGCATTGATAGTTTTGTTGGACATGGATTGCACGCTGACCTATGTCAAAATCCACCAGAGCATATACCCATCACCTACAGGCATCTCTAAGCTACCGCAATGAAGCCACACATTGTGGCCCAGCCAGCACAACAAAACATCAAACCTCATCTCAGAAGACATTTTCTACTAATTATAATTGCAAAATTGAAACTCTTTAACTTACTGAAGAGCTTTTAGAGATACATCTTACACCTGCTTCACTGCACACAGCCTTTAAAGGGTGATGAACTCCTGATGGAGAAAAGCTGGCTGGAGGGAGCAACAAGCAACACAGCTGAGAAACAGAAAATGTTGTGGGGCAATGAATGAAGCCTTTTCCCTGAAGGATGGCTACCTTCTTGTCTGGCTGCTTTGGAGTGCAGCCTGCCAGGGCTAACACATGGCAGTGACAACCAGATGCTCTCTCCATCTTTCCAAGCAGTATTTTCAGGCTAGGCAATTAATAGCTATTCCTGTTTCAGTTGGTAGGACCACCAGAAATGCTTCAAATACTGTTCCTTCACTCCATATCTTTAATAGCAGGACAAGTCTAGAACATCTGGGGCAGGGTTGCACCATCACTTCCTAGAGCTGCTGCCTGTGGGTGGACAAGCACTGCCTGATTGCCCCAACATCAGCTTTGCCTACATATTTCCCTTCGAGCTGCAGCTGTGGACAAAAATAATACTGGGATGATACACAGCCCAGTGCATATCAGACTGTTCTTTTGTCTAATCCTGGGGCCTTCAGAAATAGTACAGTGACACACTATGGTGCTGGACAAGTCTAGCCCAGAGCTTCTCATAGATATCAAAGAAGAAAACAAAGGGGACCTTATGCCCTTTTCAGCCCAGCAGTACTTTGTCCTCTTGTCTACTAAATGCCATCCTAGACCTCAGAATAAATACTTCTGTATCTGCTGTAGCTTATTTTTTTGAATTCCTTCATCCTCAGTGGCACTTTTCTGTGGAGCATTTCCTGCTTTAAAGACTCTGAGGAGGGAGGTGGCCACAGAGGATGAGTCAGAACAGTTAATGTCCAAATTCCCCCCATCCGGGCTTGTTTTCTCAGCTGACCTCACCAGCTGCATCATCTTGCTGGCAGTAACTGCTTTATAACATCGAAGCTCTGCTCTTTGGAGTCACCAGTAATGGTCACAAGTGAGGATCTCAGTGGATCTTGGTGAGGAAAAGAACTCCCCCTCCTGCTAAGAGCAGGCCACTGTTTCAAGGTAAATGCTTGAGTTCATTTTCCACTAGGACCTATAGTAGGAAATGCTTTTGATAAAAAGTGGACCACAATGTCATTGTGCCTGAGCCTGTCTAATTTCTCCTTGCAAAGTGTCCTGGTTTGAGTGAGAACAGAACTAATTCTGTTCAGTAATTTTACTCTTCAGCTCAGTTCTTCTAATTAACTGCACTTTCTGAAGTTAGCAACCTGTTCTCACAGACAGTGTCTGCTCCCAGCAGTGAGAACACCTCATGTTTAGAGTTACTACCAAGGACTGGTGAGCAGACCAAGGCCACTGCTGGGTCTTGTGCACCACATTGGGGGGTGCAGGAAGGGAAAGGCGGCACCTGCAGGGAGGAGCGGACAGGACAGGGGACCCAAACTGCCCAACGAGGGATCCCAGCCCATAGACGGCACATTCGGCACAGAGCTGAGGGATATGAAGGGTCTCTGGGCTCTTCTCCCCTCTTGGACTGCTTTGCCAGCTTTGCTTGGCTTGGCTCGGGTCCTCTTTTGGTTCCTTCCTCAGAGCACCCAAGGAGGCCTCTGTCCATTCTGCCTTTGATACTGGTCTGTGTGTTCTGAACCCAGTGCCAGAATCCAGCCCCTGAACACAGCTCCCGGCTGCTGCGGGGCTCAGGCTGGGACTGCCCCGGTGCCTGCCCCACAGCATCAGTGGTGACGGTGATGTAATTACCATCAGGGGGGTTGGGTTCCATACTGGTTTTGTATATATTTGTATATATTCCATTTTTATAATTCTTAATTTCATTATCATTAAGCTGTTCTAGTTTCCTTTTCTAATTGCTAAGTCTCTCTCCCTTATTCCCTTTCTCTTTCCCCTCTGGGGAGAGAGGGGGGTTAACAGAGAGCATCTGTCATAGGTCTAAGGGGCTGCCCTGACCCTAAACCGTGACAGAAAGCAATGTCCTTTCACATCTGTTATGGAAAACCAGCCAGATTTCCAAAGAATCTCCCAATACTTGCTGCCTTAGGAGAGCTGTAACAAGCAATAAGACTGTATTTCTTCCCTTTCCTTTTGTTTGCAGAACCCTTGTAGGAGCTAAAAGGAGTGCTTCCTCCTTTTTGGAAGTTTGCCCTTCAGCTGGCAAATAGAGATTGATTTTGTTGCTGGGGGTTGTAGGAAGTTGAAATGAAAACAGCTAATTTTAATATTAGCAACAATTTCAATTCATTAACACCTTCTCCTGACAAAACATCTGTGCTGATGTATGCCAGACCTGCACTATAGCTTGCAAGAGCAGCCAGAGGAAATAGCATTTGGAGTTTTATTGCAGCAACATGACTTAGCAGTGTGGATGAGAAAGCTTTCTTGTTGGGTCTGTACCAATACCAGTGGCATTGCATTTTGATTTGGGGAACACAATAATCGGTCCTAAAAATCTCCTCAAACTTGATCTTTACAGTCTAAAATATTTTCCTCCTCATATTAAGTTTCTTCCAAATATGTCTGTTTATTAGCATCACAAATTACTTCACAGGTGATTTAAACTTCACAGTAACATAAAAATCCTTTTTCAGGTTGAAAATCTGTTCCATTTCTGTGCATTCACCCAGGGCCATACCCAGCTTGTCAGGCAAGACTCTTTCACTTGTAGGGATTTGTTTATAAAGGGGCAAGCACTTTGATTATTGTCGAATAACTTAATGCAGAAAGCAATTTGTGCCTGGGCCCTTTTCTATCCTGCTTGTCGTTCAGTCCAGTCTAAACTCTGCCCAGGAAAAAAAAAAGAAAGAAGTCAGTGATATGCTTCTGCAAATCCTCATTACAAAATCCAGCTCAAGCTTTTTATGTGGCTGGGCAACTCTCAGGAGTCTTCCTTCAGAAGTGCTGAATCCACACCTACGTTCCCTTCCTTACCTTATCCTGAGTGGGATAATCACTCTGTTGTTTCAGGGACACAATTAAGCTCACTGACATTTCTTTTCTTAAAAAGATGAAGAAATGCCCTCTGCTTTGACTGATTCGGGCAGATCCTGGCAGCCTGTTACCCAAAAAGACTTTATGAAACCATATCATTGTCTGTGCAGGTAATGGGAACATGTGGTGGTGACGATGCCCACCTGCTCAGCATCCTTGGGAAGGATTTTGGCAGGCACCGGGCTGAGGCTGGGGCAGGTAGGGGCTGTGTCCTTGCCTACTAGGGCTATGTGAAAAGCTGTGTCACCAAGTTAAGGAGATGCAAGAGGAGGTGAACAGACTGCATGGTGTTGGGAAAGGTGATTTATGGGCTCTTTGCAGAGGCGCTGCAGAGATGAGAGGCTGTGGTTTTTCATGAGGCACTCAGAGCCAAGTCCTTGAAACTTTAACTGGCCAGCATTGTGCAACCTGAACCTTGCACGATCTAACCATCATTTCCAGTTTGTTCCTTGGACAGGTCTCTCTCACCAGATGTACCATTGACAGCTAAGAGCTGACATTAGCACAGCCCAATACTGCCAAACACAAACTTCCACCAGCACTGAGACCCCTTGTCCCCTATCACACAGCCTTTTGAGATCCCCTTTCCCATCTGGTTGTGACTTCTGATGCTTAGCCATATAATTCTGCTCGTTCAGTGTCTGACTGAGACCTTCTCAAGCAACACAGGTGATAACATGCCCTTATCACCTGTTCTGTGTGTGTCCATAACCTCATGGATGTGAGCACATGAGGGGCTTCTGGAAGATCACTGGTGGATGCATTGCTCTGCCCTGTGCACACCCACAGGACTATTTTGGGCAGTGGATGGTCCCAGGAGTGTAGATTGCTTCATATTTTTCAATCTACCTTGTCAAGCCCTCCACATGTCTGCGAGTCCCTAGAGGAGCTGATCCCAGATCCTAGCCTTGCAGACACTGTGATTGCAGTTTTCTGTTGAATTGTATGTTGGATGAGGAGGGTGTTGGTGTCTGATCCAGGCTAGTTGAGCACTGTTACTGACTTGGGCACTTGCAGGGGGGAAAGATTTCATCTCTGGGTCTCCACTGATTGCAGAATGAGCTTGAGTGACTACCTCAGACTAGATAAATATCTGACTTCTGCAAGGCAAAGCAGATGAAGTGGACTCCATTCTGGCTGGCAACTACTGGTCTCTGAAGACCCTCTGCAGTTTAACTTTATTGGATATAGATCAAGGAGACTTCCATCATTTTTCAGAATGTACACAACTATTTTTCCACTCTCTTCATCCAGCCCTTGGACAGGAGGTTATGCAGATTGAAAGGGAGAGTTTAAATCCAAAGCATACTACAAAGACCTGAAACCCATGCCCTACACAGGAGACTGGGGTGGCCTTACAGAGTGAGAGCAGAAGTCAGTCTCCTCATCCCCTGGGAGCTAGAGATCAGTACAGCAAGAAGGTCCATCCATGCTGCTCCCTCTGACTTGGGAAGCTGCATACATTAGTCTCTGCAGCAAAGACAGCTCTCTTGCCATGGAGCTCCCCCTTGCACAGCTGCAGCCATGGAAAGCAGAAGAAATCTACTGCCTTGGTTGTCATCACCTCAGCACCATCCAGCTCATCCTGCCCATGCTCTAATACTGCTCTGCCTCCACAGCCAGGTCCACATGCCCAGCTTCAGGCCCTGCAGAGCCAGTGCAGTGAGATTGGTTGGACAATGCTGTTTTGCACCATCCTCTGCTACCTCCAAGGTCTCTGATACAGCCCTCAGCTCTTCACCATTGACTCCAAAGCTTGGCTGAACTGCTATTTTTCTACCATGACCTGGACCTGGGAGCATTGTGGTCCCACTGAGAAATGTATTTGCATGAGAGGGTTATTTCTTGTTCTCTCCCTTGTTGCATGACCCTCATTGCAGGTAGAGCTGCCAGCTTACCTCAGTGTGGCTGTTAAGATGGTTTTCACAGGAATTACCAGGACCACAAACTCTCTGGAGTACACAGGCAGGATCCCAGCAACTTGACACATATCCAATCATTTGTTCTACCATGTGAAAACCACCTCTCTTGTCACAGCTCAGTCCTGTCATGGCAGAGCTCCAGTCCACCCCTCATCCTTGGCCCAGGGCAAGCTTGTCCTTCAAACGTTGCCAGCCAGCCCACACACACATTAACAAACTCACGATATCCAGTCATTCCATCTCCAAATTGTACCTCAGAAATATGGATATTCACATCCCACTTGCTTTACTTCCACATCTCTTCTAGACTGTTCACTCCTAACTTGCAGAAAGTTCTGCAGCTTCATGACATCTTTTGCAGTCTGGCCTTCGGTCTCTTGGCCTTCTGGCACTGGCAGTATGACTGTCCCTCTAATCTTTCCAGACATTTGCATTTCTAGTGACATTTGCTTATTTTCTTCTCAAAAGATTCATGGTCTTGATCACCAGATCATTTTTATCACTGCTAAGCAAGCTGGTGGTGCTCAGAAGGCATCATATAACTTCAGATGGTGCAGGGCCCAGCAATGTAATTTGGCTGCTTTTGCTCAAAGGCTGCTTCAAGAGCCTCTTCTGCAGCTATGCCAAGAGCAAACATTAGAGGTCGAAAGTTATAAAGGGGCCAAGCCATGCTGACTCCTTGCGGTGCACTGCTCCGTTCCTACTCCTGGAAGTGGAAACCACCAGAACAGTGTGATGAAGTTCTTCAGGGGATTCCAGTAATAACTGACTGTATTTCCCATTTAAAAACAAGCCCTGAAAGCAAATACTGGAAACCCCAAGGTAAGAGGTGGTATCTGTAACCTTTGTGCTTCTGCAAGGGGAATTGTACTGAAACGCCTTCATGGAGAGAAAATTCCTGCATGCTTAAGTGTTGCTTACTACTATGTATCTTGGTACCCAGTTGTTAGTAGAAGCAGCCACTCCTGATACAGGTTTCTGGGCACTGACAGCAGGAAGCATGGTGAATGATTAGTCTGTAGATTAAGGATAACAGGGTTGGCTTTTTTTTTTTTTTTTTCCTGCTGCTTTGTAAGGAATTACAAACTCAAACCAAAGATGGAGCTTTTCAGCTGCCCGGAGCTTCCTAAGGGACCCTCTTGTATGCTCCAAGAGATGGTTCCATATTCCTCATAGTATTGGACTAGATTTTTCACTATTGTTAGCTGAGGGCAGCATTCCTGATACTCTGACCCTTTAGGACAACAGAAACCCCCACCATTCAGCAAAATTTAGATGCTGATTCTCCAAGCAACATGCTAATCTGAGGTGTTTTTCTTAAAAGGAGGAAGCTATAGAATCACAGAATTATAGAATAATTTTGGTTAGAAGAGACCTTTCAGATCAAGTCCAACCATTCACCCAGCACTACCAGGGCACCACTAAACCATGTCCTTCAGCACCACAGCTCCATGGCTTTGAAACCCCTCTAGGGATGGGGACTCCACCCTGGGCAGCTTGGGCCAGGTCTGGACACCCCTTTTGGGGAAGATGTTTTTCCTAATGTCCAACCTAAACCTCCACTGGTGCAGCTTGAAGCCATTTTCTTTTGTCCTATCACTTGTTTCAAAAGACTTGGGCTTATGGATCCTTGCAGTGACCTTGGCAGTAAAACCTGAGATTGCCATTGCCAGGCTTTGCAGCATAAAGTTTGAATCCCATGTGCATAGGATTTCCCAAGAACTGGGTATGTGAGGACTCTTCACCAGCATAATAAGCAGTTTCTGTCTGACACACGAGTATTTTTTGCAGAAGACCATGGGCTCATGTTGTCAGGGGTTATGCAGATGTATGCTGCTGCCTGCCTGGGGTAGGATGCAAGGTCAATGTTCCCATGATGCTTTCAGACATCTGTGCAGGTGACCACAGCTCCTGATGCTGCGGTTCCCAGTGAACTTGAGGATATACAGATGAGGAGGTTCACTTGGCTGATAGATGCAGAATTTGTGAATCCCATTTTAGTGTATTTTTTTACTTGATGGTGTCCGTCACAGGAAGGAGCAGTGTGCAAGCCTCTGCAAGCACAGAGGGTTGAGTACTTGGTGGAGTTTGTTTCTGTAAGGACATTCCAGTTTTGGGAAGGAGACTGATAAGGAGATTTGCAGTTTGGGGAATTGTAGGACTAGGTGTAGCTTACTGCAGTCAGCCTCTGCACTAAACCTCACACCGAGCTCTCCTCCCAGCTCTGCAGGAGTGCTCTAAGCTCTTGGCCATAGACCAGTGTCTTTTCCTGTCCATGCCATCTAATCCAGCAGCTGTTTGCACAACACTCCAATAGTTCAGTAAGATATCTCGAGCATGAGAAGTCTCTCTCAGCAAACCAAACTTGATATGAGCAGGCACATTTTCGCATTGTAGCTTTGACATCAGCTTGTGGCAATACTAGAAAGGTATCTCCAAATCTGTCAGCTCCCCAGGAACTCAACTACCCCGAGCATCCACTTCCCCTTCCTGACACACATGCTCAGAGTAGCTTTTCTGATGTCCCCTGGCAGGCGTGACCTTGGCAGCCTATGGCTGCCAAGAGAGCCTGAGGATGTAATGTCAGAAGGCTGGGAGATGTGGAGGCAGAAGAAGAGACGATGAGCTATCTGTGGCAGCCCGAGGAGGCAGGAGCAGTGACTGGGAGTGGGAGAAGTGAGGATGTGGTAGTCCAGATCTAAAAGGAAAGGGCAAGAAAAGGCAAGGAAGTAGCAGCATAGATGAGGATTCAAGGTGCTGGCAATTTGAGAAAAGAGTCAAAAGAAAATGAAAGTGGCGGCACAGGGCATATTTTTAGAGCCACTGTCCTGGAATCTATTTAAAGGTGCAGTTTTCCTCACTGTAAAATCAGTGTCAGACATCTGGATAAAGGCAGAGGAGCTACAGCAATGCACAAGACCAAGCTACTAGGAAACACATGGTCAGAAAAGACAGCAGAAGAGCTGTTGGCAGGGGAACTTTGACCTGGGATAGCATGGCTCTAGTCTGTAGATTCATATAACCAATTAAAATGGGTCTTCTGGGAAGTAAAGTTCTGTATTGTACATGATACCTTGAACAGTCATCAGGTCAGTCAGAAGCACAAGTCAGGAGTACCCCACTTCCTAGAGGCTTTCCATCACCCTGGCCTATTTCTCAGTTCTTTCTCTAACACAACAACTCTTATTACACTCTTCTGTGCTGAGGCTTGACTTTGATCTGGTGGGACTGAAGTGTGGCATTGGAACAGGCTGCCCAGGGAGGTGATGGAGTCACCATCCCTGGAGGTGTTTAAAAAACAAGTAGATGCAGCACTTGAGTCGATGGTCTTGTGGTTAGGGAGACGTTGGGAAGAAGGTTGGACCTGATGATCCTAGAGGTCCTTTCCAACCATAATAATTCTATGATTCTCTGATTCTTTGGATCCCATCAGGTCAAAAAGAGAGTAAGCTCATGTGTCCACTTGTGTAGCCTTAGGCTCCTTTGCAGAATACAGTTGGCCCCTTCTCTGCCTTCCTTCCTTCATCGACTACTAAATGTAGCTCCCAAAGTGGTTTCAGAGCATATCTGCCAAGGGAGCCACCACAACTTTGCCAGGGTGCCTAACTTGCAAGTCCTAAATAGCTGGAAGGTGGAGACAGATGCAAAGCTCTCACTGCAGCTGCAATGCTGCTTTTTTTACCAGCAGACTTCGGGCGCCAGTGTAATTTATCCATCCCAACAGCACTGGTGAAGCCTGATGAATAATTTTCCTTGGACTGACCTCACTTGTATGTATCGAACACAGAATTATCTTTTCTGCCTTTAAGGCTGCTGCTGCAAAATCCTTCCCAGGGCCTTTCCAAGGCTTCAGCATCTGCAAAGGTGCCTTTTCAAGGACCACTAACTCCTGTAAGCACTGGCACAAGGCAACCTCATTTCCCAGCCATGCAATGGCTGTGTGAAAGCAACGAACCTCCTAAACTTTAACTGCTGATCTGGAGTCTCTGGAAAGGTATCATTAATTAGGGATTGCTGTGATTATACCTTGTTCTTTCAAGGCCACAAGCAGAGCTGAGCAAAGAATTTAAAACTAGTCATTCAATTAATTAATTAATTCCAGCAGAGTTTGTGTGTCCAAACAGTGAAAAGGTCAGATTGATCCCATACCCAACATTATACAGTTACAGTTTTAAGTAGTCTTGTGCTCCTGTAATTTTATTATGGCAGGCAGAAATCTAGACTTTACACTTTGTGGGGACTGGTTTTTTGAGCTTGCAGACATGATTTTTAACCTTAGAACACTGGTAAGAAAGACTGACACAATTTAATTATGTTTTCAGCATTTGTTTAAGATACTCTCCTAAACAAAGAAGAAGCAATTTTCTGGGAAACATCCTCTATCATTCAGAAGATTATACGATCAGGAGTCTAACAGATGTGTACAGGACAATGAAAATTCCTAAAAACTTGCTTTTTCCAGAAATCTTTCCAAACCTGCTGTTGTAAATATCTCTGTCTGGGCCCGTGTATACATATTGCACTGTAACACAGTTTTGCACTTCACATCTACTGCAAAATAGATTTCTTAAAAATAGAGATTTATCTAAATCTGTGTTTTGGCTTTTTATCTTCTGGGCTTTGTTTATTTCTTCTCCTTTCAGTCTCCAAATTAACACCTTTTTTTCTTGACTTTTCAAGGTCCGATCCGAAATACATATACACTTAGAAAATGAAATAACATTTTTGTTTTTCATTACCACTCTTCAGTTTAGAACAATTTATCATCTGATTATACCTCTGGATTTGTGACCCACATCCCCTCATCTCTTCCATGTGGAATTCTCCTGGATTTCTGTTATTTTCCTGTATTCTCAGCCCTCCTTTTTTCTCTTTTGTCTGTTTGCAACAACCAACACACAGGCTGTGGATTGGTGTTTTAAGCAGGCTACTCCTTGTGGAAACAGGTATGGCTGAATTTTGACTGTGTTTAGGGAAAAAAACACCGAGTTTTCCTTGAGCTGCTTGTTGTTGAGACCTCTGCTTCAATTTGCTCAATTGCCTCATGCATTCCCCAATAATCAGGAAAAGGAGCTGAGAGACAGGGAAGTGAACAGACATCCCGCTCACACAGAACTCATTTCCTCAGAAAACAAGGATAAAAGGTGAGGTTTTTCTCACTAAATTAAAAAAAAAAAAACAAAAAAAACCCAAAAAAAAAGTCCATATCTACCAAGGCAAATGTTCACTGGCTCCACTAGTGAATGCATTTGCTGATCTTGTGATATATTGGAGGGGCTGTGTTGTTCACTGGCTTTAAATAACTAAGCACAATCCTCACAAGGTTTTCTTTTTCCAGCCTTTGAATGACCTTTCTATTTTATCCATAATCCTACAAAACCAAAGTGTGGAAAGATCTACTGCCAACTTCCCACATGGCATGGATAGCTGCTCTGCCCACAATAAGGCTCAGCTTCTTGTACTGTGCTGTGGAAGTAACCCTCACTCCCATTAGATAGTGTTGGAAATCCAAATTTCCATTCTCAGGTTTATTAATTTTTCTTCTAAATGGGTTCTTATGATCAGTACAAGCATGTTTGGGCACTATCCAGTAATGCATTAGGCAGTGTGATTAATAGGCATGTGTTGTTTATTCTCTCACCTATGCAGAGGGAGATGTGTGTACTTTGGAGTATATTATTTTTCAGAGAGTCCTGCTTTAGTCAATAATAATGCATGCTTGGTGGGACTTTCAGACTTCCAAAGCCTTGAAATGGAAATTCCCTATATTCTTATTAGAGCCAGAAGACCAAAAATACCAAAAAGATTTCCAGTCTCTAATGCCATTTTTTTATTCAAACACAAACTACAAGGTAACTTTTGAAATGGAGAACATTCAGCTCCACTGTGAGAGGCAGAATTTTAATAAAGAGGCTTGAAAACAAATCTGTTCTTGTGTCATGCTGATAACCTGGGAAATAGGATCCCACCCCTGACTGGGAAGTAGAGACCCCGTCAAGTTCCTCATTGACAGGCTTGTGACAGGGAAGAAGCTACCCAAACTTTGGAGGTACCTCTGGGAACCAGTACTCTCCATCTTTATTGCATGACTTCAGATGCTAAGGAAGAATGAGGGGAGTATCACAGGGAGATATAAATAAAAGGGAAACCATAAAACTGAAGAGAGTTTAAAATATGCTGGAGCAGTGGGACAGGCAAGCACTTGGCAGGGGCCTGTGGACAGGAAAGCTAATGTCACTGTGTGACTGCAATGGTGCCCAGGGGATAAGAAACATATTCCCGCGATCAGCTCTCCAAATAATATTAAATTCCTTAATTTATTTCCCCACAAGGGGTAGAACAGAGGCAGGGGAGCCACAGAGCTCTCCAAAGGGAGTCCAGAGCTGTTATGTACTTACACAATTAGCACATGCACTTCTGCTGGGACCAGCGCTGCTGCATTTAAGAAAAACTGGAAGAACAATGAGCTGATTTAAGGCAAACCTCAAGGTCCAACTGGTAGCTGAACAATGAACTCTTTATATATATATATATTTTTTAGCCTCAGTCTTTTCAGGCGTGACTGCATGAAAGCATGGGAGGGTGCCTTGCTCTTGCTGAGGACATCTGGCAGGTCCCAGAGTTAACTCCTTCTTCCCATGACAAGGACCCACCTGTGGGTCACAGCCAGCCCAGCACATATTGCTTTGGGAGGTCATCTTGCCCAAAGGGGTCTCCAGCATGTCTCCTAGTCCTTTTTTTCTGATATCAGCATATGAACGTTTGAGGCAGTTCAGAAGTGCCTATATCAAAATACCCACTCTACTGAAGTCGAGGGTCTCTGATACAGTCCTCATGGTCCAAGATTTCTCATGTGCTCAAGCTGATCATCCCTCTCTGCATGTTACTTGGTCTTGCCAAAACAACCTTTTTCCTCTCGGTCCCACAGCTCTGGACCTTGTTTTTGCCCAGCTCAGCAGTGCTCACGTTTCTCCCTAAAATGGCCTGGGAGTGTGGGTCAGAGAGGTCAATAATACATCTGCTCTGGTGGGAGGGTGCCACGTGAACCAGACTAAACTGGACAGTCCCAGACAGATGGCAGAGGGTGTTTCTGAGAAAAGGGAAAGCAAAAGAAACATAGACATGTTGCTTTTACAGTAATTTTGATTTTAAGCCCTAGGGAATCAGGACTGGCTGCCTTGGCTCCACAGGATTGCCTATGCCCCTTGTTGAAACTTTCAGTCAAAAATGTTGAGAAGAATAACAGGTCACCAATACCAAACAGTTAAAATTCTTCCCCAAATCTTCTCAGGTACAAGTGAGTACAGACACTAAGCCAAAGCAAGCTTGCTCCCTGAAAGCCCATGTAAAACAGCAATTACATGTCCTAGTTCTTAACTCACTGTTGTGGTTTAAGGGGAGGGGGGACAGGTGGTAACCCCAGGACCCTGAGGGGTCAGAGGGAAGCTGATAATTCCCTCCCCTTCCCTGCCACACTCCACAGAGCAAGGTTGGGGGGCTCTTCCTTTGCCAGCTTTGCTGCTGTGAGTTCAGTTATAGTCTTAACTTACAATCTTGAGTGAGGCTTTTTTTTTTCCTTTCCCCTTTTTACCCTCTTCTGGGAGGGAGGGGGAAGGTGCTAATAGAGAGAAACCCAGCTCTGTGTGTCACGTGGGCTTGCCCTGAGCCTTAAACGGAGACAGTTGCTGTGCTCACAAAGTCAGAAATTTGTGGCATGGAAGCTACTGATGCATTTCATCTTACAAGTACCAGCACTGTTTCCCAGGATGACCTCCACTTCACTTTGTCACACTGGATTAGAATAATTTCATTTTTATCTCTGGGAGTTTGGTTTAGTTCATTTAAGGTGTGGTAGTAATATTTTTCTCCTCTTTTTTTTTTTCCCCTCTCCTCCCAGGATGCATGATGAAATTGTACAAAATCAGTGTATCAACAAAAGACAACACATAAAACATCAGACCATTCTGCAAACAATAAAAATAGGTAAAATTCAATATACAACACTTCCAAGTAATTTCAACAGCACTTCCAAATTTATTGTCTTGTTTGTTTATTCAACTGATGTCAATAAACATCACCATTCTCTTTTGATGATGAAGCCGTCTCTCAAGCAATGTTATGCTTCTCTTCTCTGGAGACTTGCAGGGTCTCCAGGGGCTTGGTGGCACTCTACCAAGATCAGTACTTAGCAGTGCAGGAGCTGCCACACATGTATTTCCCCACCAGACCGAGATGTGCTAGATCTGCACAGAACAGCACAATGTCAAGACTCACCACACTGACTCTCTGACAGATGGGCAGGGACTTGTGCTAAAGCATTTGGTAGGATTCAGTCCAGATACCTGCAGTCATAAAATATACCATTCAGCTCCCTTCCTTCAAATGGAAAGCGACCCCAGGGAAGGGCTGTTGTAGGAAGGTGAGTTTCTTTCTTGTGAAAGGTAGACCTTGCCGTTGCATTGCAAAAGGTGAACATTATTGTGGCTGTTGGGATGTTGTGGCATTTGTATGAACATCACCACAGTAGGCGGGTCTCTAAGCTTCTCCAGGATCTCACAAGTATTGTTAGGAGTTGCAGTGGACTTCACTGAGCTGACTTAGGACCAGCCACTGGACAGCACTGAGGATTACATTGAGACATGAACAGGACCAATCTCATCCAGTCAAGAGCCAATCTGAACATTTGGTGGGCACTACCCAATATTCCCTGGGGCACAACCCAATGAGAGTCCTTCTGAAAAGGTTTGCACCAAGACTTGATGTTGGGAAAAGCTCAACAGAATCTGGAGGTTTCACTGGCAGTGACTGGTCTTGTGTAATATTGTCCCCCCACTGCCAAGGGTCCAGGACATCTTGTTATAAGACTTCACTGAATTTAGCATAGGTCCTGAAAGATCTCATTCACAGGAGAGCTAATAAAAACCCTCAATAGCCATTTCTTTTGAGTGAGAGAAATCCAGAAAGATAAACATTGTGCATTAAAAGGAGAGCTGGGGTAAAAGGCAGCAGAACTGCTCTTGCATTCTCTGCAAAGATTCAGGCTGGTAGGAGGAATGCAATAAACTGCCTATTCCTCTCCCACAGTACTAAGCCTTCAGACAATGACTGTGGGTACCCCAGAGCCTGCACGTACTGCAGTTACAGCCCAGAAGCACTTAAATTTGCATCCTCCTAGATAAAAACATGGCAACTCAGCAGCTGATTCAGCTAGAAAGTCTTTCCCAGTAAGTTATGAAAAGAGGACTGGGGACCTGCATTTTTCTCATTCTTACCCTTTTCTTTTTTTTTTTTTTTCTTTTTTTTTTTTTTTTTCTTTTTAATAAAACCATGTTTATGATGGTGGATAAAACATTTCTGTCATCCTTACTAAAAGCCTTTACTACCAATCAAAACTGAATGTTGAATGGACAAACTGTATATCAAAGCATGGCACGGAAACTGGGCATTATAGCAAAGTAGTATTTATGAGAGCTGCTGATGGTAGGAGATTACATTTTATATCTGAACATATTTAAATTTGGGTGGAATTAACCCTACATCTTCACTTTAGAGTCTTTCAAAGGTATCAAGGCAATTTGAGAGGTATCTGAGCAAAGTAATTTGCCATCAGTGGAAAGGATGTGATAGAAAAAAATAACTGATGGGGGCAAATTTTAACTGAATATTTCTTAAGAAAACAAGCTACAAGAATTTTGACTGGATTAGAAGTAGGAGCTGAATTTTTTCCTGTCTTTTCTTGGTCTCTGGAAGATGAACTGACAGTAGTCAGGAGTCACACAAGCTGCTTCTTGCTTATTGAAGTATTTCTGTATATGCCATGAGAACAGCTTTCTACATCTTGACGTTTGGACACAACCATGAGCTGAAAACAGTTGGTGCAAAACTGTTGGTTACGCTCTACCCTGTGAAGAGTTACACAAGCTCTAATGGGAAGGGAACTGATGGGGGTTTTTGTCAAAAGGTTGCAAAATGTTCTGCAAAGCCAGATGAAGTTTGAACGCCCACTGGCTCAGACACCCAGAAACAACTGGATAATTTATGCACCTTACAGTCAAGATAGGAGAAAAAGCTAAGGGCTGGCTCTGAAATTCATGAGCAACACCTTGCAAAACAACCTTGCTATAGATGACAAATTCTTCAACCCTTGCTCCATCTGGGTCTTGTGTGCTTATGTGAGTAACTCCAATAAATCAATGCACTCACCATCGCCTCTCATACCATTGAGTTGTAGGCCAGGTTTGCACCTGGAAATCTTCAGGGACACATCTGGAAGAAGGTTACTCCTCATTCTGGGGTATCAGAGCCAGTCCATGAGTCATCTGCAGAGGACACTGTGTCTGAAACGATTTGTGGCTCATTGACTTCACTGATCACTCACAAATCATCTCCCCTTCCTTCAGGTCAATAATCTTTTTAAGCCCTGATTGCTGTTTGGGGAGCACTTGGAGGCAAAGTTCATTTCTCATCACCAGCACTGGCATTTTATGAAAATTTCTGCTGTCACTGGAAAAATGCAGAGACCTGGGTGAGACCCTGGCAGGCTGCATTCAGCTCAGAGGAGCCAGAAGATTAACCTCATCCCCCTTTAATGATTCTGGGATTGTGTGCCTGGTAATTAAGCCCCATGCTTTCTTCTACCTCTGCAGAGGTGCCATTGGTACCGGCGTGCGAGCAGCAGCTCCTCTGCACATCCTTCTGATGTGTTTTAGATGCATCAGGAAAGCCAGTGCGTGAGTCAGAGGAGCCATCTCCACCCGCCTTCATTACACCACAGCCCTTATCAATAATTCATTCCCCTACTCCCGTCCGAGGCACAGGCGAGTCTATTTGTAACTCAATAGTGCCCCAGTCAATAAGCACCTGTGGTTATGTATTATTCTCCTTGCAAGGATGTACAAGCCTGTAACTACAGAAGTGAAACCTCGGAAGGAGACAAAACACAGACTCCAATGAAAAACAACCTCTGCTCAAAGCAGCGCGATGCATCGCGTGTGCCATGAGTGGGTGCAGAGGAAACTTCATCCACTCTGGATGACTGGCTTTGGACCATCCAGGCTGAAACGTGCATCCTCAAGTGAATGGACAGAAAGGACCATCTACAAGAAGGATGTTGAGGCACTGGAGAGGGTCCAGAGGCGGGCTACAAGGCTAGTAAAGCGTTTGGAGCATGGGTCTTATGAGGAAAGGCTGAGAGATCTGGGGCTGTTTAACCTTAAGAAGGCTGAGGGGAGACCTTATTGCCCTCTACAGCTGCCTGAAGGTAAGTTGTAGTGAGGTAGGAGTTGGTCTGTTCTCCCTGGTGGCAAGTGACAGAACAAGAGGAAATGGCCTGGAGTTGACCCAGGGCAGGTTCAGGCTGGATCTCAGGAAGCATTTCTTTCCAGAAGGGGTTGTCAGGCATTGGAATGGGCTGCCCAGGGAGCTGGTGGAGTCACCATCCCTGGAGGGGTTTAAGAGGCAGTTAGATGTTGTGCTCAGGGACATGGTTTAGTGGTTTATGACAGGGCTGGGAGTAAGGTTGGACTTGATGATCTTGAAGGTCTCTTCCAGACAAAACTATTCTATGATTCTGTGATCCTCTCTGAGAACTTTTGTATGGCAGCCCTTCACGTTCAGTGAAACTCAAAGGCTTTCACTAGGCTAAACATATTGCTCCTCAGATGTTATTCTGTGTGTCATCAATGAAGAACAGAGGGCTGCTACCTCTGCAGCACCAAGAAGCTGATTGACACAGAGAAGGTGAAACCCACCTTCGGAAAAATTCTGGTGACACTGATTTCAGCTTCTCATATAAATAAGGGTTGAAAGATCAAGCATCTGCTGAAGTTTAAGTTTTTCGTCTTGAACACGAGCAATTTAAATAATGCTAAGAAGAGAGTAGAGAGGTAGATAAAGATAATTAATTGCTACTGTTGTGATCCATTTGACATGCAGAGAATAAGAAGCCAGAGTTATTTTTTAATAAAAATAGAACTCCTTCTGGATTTGATCTTGCTGCCTTCAAGACCATAAGACAAATACTGTTGGCACTAAATTAAGCTACCAAGTCTTTCATTAAGCACCGCCCATGGGAATGTAGAGATGTTCTTGGAGAGCTGAAGGAAGAAGCCTTGCTCCACGAATGCAATAGAAACAGTAATGAAAATTATGGAGAAATATACCCGAGATATATAATCCATAAAACAACAAAGACACCCTCAGAGGGTCTGAAAAGCAATCACAGACACAGCACCACAAAACAAACCTGGGGTTACAACATCATGATGTAAAGACAGTGATTGTCTTCATTAAGTGAAATATATCTGCAGGTAAGGAAGGAACAAAGCGTTGTAAACAATGAGACCCAGTGCAGCAGCAGCAGCAGCCGCAGATACAAACATCTTTGTAAAGAAAAAAATCGAGCCTAACTCATCAGATTGTCCAGACAACTGCTCCAGCCATTAGGCAGCATTGCTGCCAGGGTTCAGTGAGCCACCACAGCTTTCAGGAAATTTCCCCAGATATCTGAAATATGCACAAGGAAATTACCAGACATAAGACATCTGCTAAATGGGGGTGGGGGGGTGGGGGGGAATGTAGTGGCTGGAGAATGAGGTTGTGTGCCTGGCTGTAAGTCAGTGATTCACGCCTGGGCTCCATAGTGACAATAACAGCCGTAGAAATGCCACACAACTGGTGGCAACTTGCAGCATGGAACATCCACATCCATCCTGCTCCATCCCTCATTAGGTCACAACGCTGCAGTTCATGCTATCCAGATCTTCCTTGGAAAATTCTCAAGGCTTGGCAGAAAAGCGGGAAAGCTTTTTCATTCTTCCGCCAGAGGAGGAGAAGAAAGAAAAAGGGAGTTTTGCTTCACACTTTTTTGATAATAGATGAAGTGGCACTTTTCTAAAGTGCCCTGTTTAATGAACCCAAGCAGAAGAGGAATGTTACTATTTCATCAAAAAAAGTAGAATTGAGTGCCTTTTGGTTTCCCTGCTGGTCAAGGGACTTGCTCCATTGCAGGACAGTTTCCAGATAATGGAAGCTAGTTTTCCTGTTACAGATAACACTGAAACCTCTAATTTTGGTGTGGCTCCAGAGGAAGGCACTGATGTTGCTATCAGTATTAGACTCCAAAGCCGTTATAAGCCCAGGGTAGTATTTCTGACACAGCACATTATGGAGAAAGTAGACACAGCCTAAACAGAAATGAGGTTGACAGGGCAATTTTCACTCCTTTTCTTGTAATGTTACATCCTAATTATAGTCCCTGCTGTGTGTGTTTTTCTTCTTGATACTCAGAACTAGGAGAAGCTTCAAGAGAGGAACTGGGGTGTCTTCTTTTTACTGTCTGGAATATTTTGTCTCTTAAGATTAAAATCAGCCTGATAGTCTCTGACTGGTGCTGTAGCCACAAGTGCTGGCATCTTAAGGGCTTTCAAAGCTTTGTCTTAGGCCACATTTAACACAGTGAAGATTGTTGTCTACTGTAACTAGGCAGAGAACATCCCAAAGGGTCTGGTCTCTGCTGTTCTTTAAATAAGGAAAGTTAATGCAAGTTTTAATTTTAGCTAGAGTTGGATTTTTTTATATATAGTTATGGGAGTGTTTTAAACTGTAAGAGATTTGCAGCACCTAAGGCCAGAGAATATTCCTTAACATTGAGAACAAGCAATCTGGGGGGACTGAGAGGCAAAGCTGGCCTCAGAAGGACCCAGGACTGGGACCAGTTGTGGCTGTGGATTAAAGTGCCTTCCAAAAATGCTCAACCTCTTCCCCCTCCTCTTTTACTCCCCTCCAAAAAAGGGAAAAAAACCCCACAACAAATAAGCAAAAGCGCTTGCAGATAACATAACTCCACATCAGCTGAACCCACATTCAGTGCTGAAAGGTTAATGTTTCCTAAGGGCTTGTTATTTTACAATGCATCATAAACATTTGTACATATTTGATCTCTTCCTCATTTAAAAGACTATCAGGAAGACTTAGCGGCAATTACAGTGGAGACAGAAGTAGGAGGGCTGCTAATACTCAAATATCGTCTGTTGGAATAGTTGCAGTGTGCAGTAGAATGTAATTTCTGGATGCAAATCTGTGGCGTGTGATCCCACTGCAGCATGGAAGGAACCACTGGAAAACACAACCATAGTCCAAGGTGTGCTGGCTGTGGGACAAGATCCCAGGAAGAGCTTCCAAAAATTAACTGACCCTTCTGGGAATGTTCTTGTTGATGTCTTCCTGCTGCTGGTTCCACTTCTAGAGAAGCTAATCTGTGGCCAGTGGTGGCCCTGGCCCTCTGAACCTGCCCCCTGACACCAAGAAGCACTCAGCTCAGCTGCATCACGGTGCACATCGCCAAGTAGAGGAACCCAAAAATCAGCAGCCTTAATTTTTGTCTTCAGCATTCTGCATGATGCACAGGCTGCTCCGAATCCACCTGCCCTCACTCGTCTGGTAAATATCAAAAAAACATTTCATCCACGAAATATGAAATGATAACTATGTTCCCATTTTGCAGGGTTCAAAACAGACCTCATTGCTGTTCTCATCACATCTGCCACTTTATTTTTACATCAATCTTATAATGATTATTGCACAAAATTGTGAAAAATCCTATTTTCTGCTTGAAAGTAAGAAGTGTATAGGCAAAAATTGTTTTGTTACAAGACAGCAAGCTGGAATAAAAAAGACTGATAAAATTCTAAAAATATACAATTTGGATAGCATTTAAAATTCCCTGAAAAATATTTTCAGAAAAAAAAATTTAACATTAAGTTTTTCTTTGCAATACTTCAGTAGTCTCTGCAGGGAAAAAAAAAAAAAAAAAAGAGAGAGAAGATTTTGGGATTTGGCCACTGCATCTTTTGCAGACTCGGAGAGGATATTCCAGCAAGACTTGAAATCCATCTGAGGTCCCCAGTGTCTGACTAAATATGGGGGGAGAAGGATGTGATACACCAGATAAGAAAGTCAGAGCACTGCTTTTGGAGGTGCTAAAGAACTCCATATTTAGAGGCTGACATTCACACCTAGGGTCAAACAACTGATTTGGCATCAGTAGTCAGTGATTGGTAAGGAGGAAGTACCTAATAATATTTCTCCAATAAAGAAGAGCAGAGGGATGATCTTGGGATGTCTTGTTTGACCAGCAGCTGCTGCTGGCACAGAGCAAGCTGGCTCTGAAACTTGTTTGTTCATCCTCTGCTGAAAGCAGATGTCTCTGCAATTACCAAAGATTTAAACAATCAGAAGGAAAATGAGAATGGAGATAGGACATCCAGCACTGTGCTTCAGAGGGATGTGCAGAGATGAGCTATATGGATGGTACTTTTGCCCTGTTGCGTGAACAGGAAAGGAATGATTTTTTGAGCTGGACTCCAAGGCTGAATGCCTTGATCAGCTCATTGCTTCTGGGTGTGTTTCTCTCTGTTTGTGGTGCTTTTGTAGGTCTTTTTACCCAACTCCACAGAAACAGATTGGTAATCTTATGAAAAATGCAGCAAGACTTCTGCCTCTAGTGCTGTAGCAGGACACCTTGATAAATGGCCTGCTTTTTACTTTTCCTAAAATCACAGAATAGTTCATGCTAGAAGGAACTTCTGGAGGTTGTCTAGTCCAACCCTCCACTCAGGACAGGGTCATTTTCGAAGTTACATTAGGTTGCCCAATATCTTGCCAGGTCAATGCTGAAATCTATCCAAGGATGGAGATTCCCACATCTCTTCTGAGCTTCTGCTCCAGTGTTTAACTACCTCTGAATGCCATTTCACTTCATTTTGCATTAGATGCAGGATCTCTCATTGCACAGATATTTCAGCAGCTCTTGGAAGGAGACAGCAGATCTAAGATGGGTTAGCTATAATGTTCTTCTACTTACCAGCATGCCTACAGGTCATCACTGTGCTTAATCCAATGTGTGTATCAGCTGCAGGAAGGCTCAGTGTTATTGTAATGTCCATCTGTCCAGGCCAGAGCTACCCAGAGTGATAGAACTCTTTATCTTGGTGAACCACATGGTTTTGGAGAGTCCTCTTCATCCAAAATGAACTGCTTCCATTCTGGGTCTTCTTGGTGAAGGCAAATGTTTTGTCTGCAAGACAGGTATTTTCTGGGGTGCATAGCAGAAACTCACACAAGCTCTTGGAGATCAGAAAATTGTAAAAAAACCCAACACTTCCTTTATTCAGGAAGTTCTGTCGCTACCAAACTCTGCTAGGCAGTTTTCTGGGTTACAGAGGCTTTGGAGGTTATAGAAACTTCATCATATATCTGCTTCTTTAGCCATCTACATCCCTTTGAAATTCTTCAACAGATGGAGGATGAAGCCCCAAGTCAGTTGGCCCTGAGACAGCTAATTTCACAAGGTTCATGTGCAAATCTGCAAGTCTTGTTACTTGCAATAAAAAGCCTTGGGATATTTGAGCTCTCGGTCAACCCCTCCCCTGACTTTTTCCGAGAAAATTGCCAGAAAAAGACCTAACGATATTATTTCATGCATCATTCTGATGCATGTTCAGTGTTGAACATAATGGCTGGAAGTCCCCTTGCTCAAGGGCAAATTTATTTCCTGGCTAACATCTGGCTATGGACTAATCTTTCCTGCAATTTGCCAGTTGCTGGCATGAGTGAAAAAGAGAATTATTGAGCTCTTTACCTGCTTGTATCCAATTAGGCAAAGAAAAGCTGCTGAAGGTAAAAGTGATGCAGTAATGAAAGATGCAAATGCCTTCCTCTCTGCTGACTCCTTCTTGCCAGAGCTGTGTGCATGTTGGCGCTCGGAGGAGTGGCAGATGACCACTGAGATGACTTAAGGTCACACACTCCAGAACCTTATTTCCTTAAGCAAACACTTACAGCACAAAAAGCCGAACAAGTAGGGATCATAGTCACCTGTAATATCCTCCCTGCTTCTGGCAATCAGCATATAGGGATTTTCTGAACCAGAAGTTCCATTAAACATCAAAGCCCCTTCCTACAAGGAAATAAGTGACATAAAGTGATTCTGTGGATCTATTGAAAAGCAGGTAACCTCTTACCTCATGTTATGCACAACACAAAGACAAGATCATGGGACAAGTACGTGTTGACCCCATACTGAGCAGAGGTGTGTGTTGACCCCGGATGAGCAGAGGTGAAACCAGCATGGCAACCCAAGAAAGTGCATCGTCTCTGTAAGACTGAGTTATGATCTTGCAGAGCACAAAACTGGTTTTGTTCCCAAAGGGAGACAGACAGGAGGAACTCTGTCACTCACAGACAGGCAGAGCCATTGCCATGTGCTCTACGCTGTCCCACTCAGACCCATGGACCCATTATGCCTGCCTGCTCTTGGACAGACAGGTCCTGGGTCACGGAGCACAACCATGGAGCACCTTGGAAGGTAACGAACAAGTCCTCAGACTTCTAAGTCCTACGTGCACTGCCCCTCTTCAGTGTCCAGCTGTACATGCGTTCATCAGCAATTTTTACTCTTGGGGAAGACCCTGGGAAAGAAAGAGGCTGAGACTCAAGGAGCAAACACAGCTGGTGCTCAGTAATGCAGGTATATTGCTACAATGTGCGTGCTTTATAACTTCCTTCTGAGCCTTGCTCCCCATAATCAGATTATGAAACCTTAGAATCAAGTTAATGCAAACAAACAGATCATGCAGAGAGTAATAAAAATAAAATATCATAATAAAAAAACTAAATAGAGAACATATTCGGTAAACAGAATGCTGTAAACAAACTAATGTGTCTCTCTGCGACAGTATTCGGTGAGATATGGAAGAGCCCCAAGAGATGGCATGAAAACACAGCTGTTCTCGCGCTGCGCTAGGTGAGGAGTGAGAGGAGGGACGCGACTGCAGCACTGCTTCTGTGGCTCCAGGGTCATGGCAGGGACAGCTCTGCCTGTGCTTGGGGAGAGGGAAGGTGATTCCTCCTGGTGCCTCTTCCACAGGTGATGCGCCGAGCCCTCTTCCAGGTGAGATCCATGGCAAAATGATCAGATGAACAAAGTGGAGGCTGTCAACCTCTCTGCTGGCCTTGGCTTCTCTGCAGACAGACAATGGTGTGTGCTCAGCAGGGACAGGAGAGAAACTGCTGTTGCATCTCCCACAGCATTTCTAAAGTTTCTTTTCTCTGTGAGCCACGTGGACAAGCCACACAGATCAGTTAGGTACCAAGCTTTGTCTCTGCAGCTCTGGGGACAGCACTGAGTCATCACTCTGGGCCAGGACACAACCAGATCTAGGTAGGCAAAGCATGAATCATAGCATCTCATGGAAGAATTTTGGGGCTTAAAATGAATAAAAGCAGAATCATCTTTACTGTCATCACTGACTGCGTAATAGCCTGCCAAAGAGACACCAGTCATGCATCAGACTCTACAGGTTGCCTCTCTTCCTTTCCTCTCATTTTAAGGAGATCCCACACCATCAAAAAGGCATGGCATTTTGATGAACACCAGCTGGAGAAAGGCCTGAGGTCATAGACTGTTTGGGGCAATATATACACCTGCAAATCTGCTGATTTGCAAAGACCCATAAAGATTCCAGGCAGTTTCCTATTTCACTGACCATTATCACACACTGTGGTCCTCCCTAACAGCTTTTTATCTCCTTTTCCAGTAAAAATGCTGTGAGCAGCAACCTTATAATTATTCTAGAAAAACAAGACTTCTTTCTGAATATGACTGCTTGGTCTGGATCTCCTGGATGCTCTTCAGCTCTTGAAAAGGGAACTCGGTCTCTGAGTCTCTGGGAGAACATCTTGTTCTTCCAAACAAGAGATTTGCCTGTTGTCCCCACATGGATCAACAGAGATCAGACCATTTGGGGACTCATCCAGGTTTAGTGCTTCCCAGTATATTGCTTACTCAATGAATTCGTCCCTCTAGCTCTTCTCCAGTCATCACTCCAAGAGCACCATGAGTTTTACAAATGTGTTCATGAGTCAGAATTGTTTAACAATTCACTTTTGTTCCATAACATTCAACCTTAAGGATGCATGTTAATTTTCCAGCCCAAGTATAAGTCTAATCACCCACTGAAAGTTCATTCATTATCTGTGTTACATTATCTGTGCTGCCACTTTTCACCACATTTCTGCTGGGCAGGCAGCTCTTCAAGTCACTACCACTGCGTCATCTCCAGATCTCCATTCAGCCCTGAATGCTGTGAAAAATCCGTGGTGGCAAATGTGGTATTGTGTTTGGGTCATCAAGCTGGAAGTTAAGCCATGGAACATGCTTTGCACACACAGCTTTACTGTTTCCTAGAGCGTCCAGCCATAGCAGCCACTCCTGGGTCAATCTCATGCCACTAGTGAAGCACACACAGTCTGCGTTGTCCTCGCACACTCATTGCTAACTGTTCTCATTTTTCATGAAGCACTGATCTGGAGAAAATCAAGCACAAAGGGAGCAGAAGTGGTCCCTCAACCATTCTGCTGCCCCAAGGCCGTGAGTCCCGCTTAAGTGATTTCTGACTCATAGTTGTTCAAGCTGTACCTTAAAAACATCAATGGCAGAAATATCGTATCCCCAGCCAGGTTATTAAAAACTTGTTAGGGTATGGAAAGCTTTTTCTTCTTTTCATTGTTCCTTCTTTCGCAGAGATATGAATTACAGTTTCTTTCCTAATATTTGAAGACCACCATGAGGTCCAGCCTCAAGCTTCCTTTTAGGACTAGACAGCCCCATCTCTTCAGTCTTCCCTTGCAGGTGGTGTTCCCTAGGCCTACAGGTGGCTGGATAATGTTTCAGAATCACTAACCCTTGTTTTGTGGGGGACTTCAACTTACCAGATGTCTGTTGGAAATACAGTACAGCAGAGAGGAAGCAGTCCTGGAGATTCTTGGAGTGTGTGGAAGACAACTTTCTAACACAACTGGTGACCAAGCCAACCAGGGAAGGCTCTCTACTAGACCTGCTGTTTGTGAACGGAGAAGGACTAGTGGGAGATGGGAAGGCTGGTGTCCATCTTGGGCAAAGAAACCATGAGATGGTGCAGTTTTCAATTCTTAGGGCGTAAGGAAGGAGGGCAATAAATCTACCTCCTTGGACTTCCAGAAGGCGGACTTTGACATGTTTAGGAGATTGTTCAATGGCATCCCTTGGGAGGTGGCCCTCAAGGACAAAGGAGTCCAGGAAGGCTGAACATTCCTCAAGAGGGAAATCCTCAAGGCACAGGAACGAGCTGTCCCTGTGTACCATAAAATGAGCTGTCTCAGTAGAAGACCAGCCTGGCTAAACAGAGAGATTTGGGCAGAACTCAGGAAGGTAAGGAAAATCTGCCGGCTATGGAAGAAGGGGCAGGCAACTCAGGAAGAGTACAAGGGTGTTGCAAGGTTATGTAGGAAGAAAATTAGAAAAGGCAAAGCTCAGCTAGACCTGGCCAGCATCATTGAAGATAATAAAAAGTGTTTCTATAAACACATTAACAGTATAAGAAGAGCTAAGGAGAATCTCTACCCTCTGCTGGACATGGGAGGGAACCTTGTGACCAAGGACAAGGAGGAGGCTAAGCTGCCGAGTGCCCACTTTGCCTCAGGTTTTTGTCAGTAATGTCAGTTGCTACCTGAGGGTCCAGCTCCCTGAATTGGAAGATGGGGACGGGGAGCAGAATGCAGTCCCCATTACACGGGAGGAGATGATCAGTGACCTACTGTACCACACAGATGTGCACAAGTCTATGGGACTGGATGGGATCTACCCAGGGGTACTAAAGGAGCTGGCAGAAATGCTCACCAAGCCACTCTCCATTATTTATCAACAGTCCTGGCTAACTCGGGAGGTCCCAGTTGACTGGAAGCTAGCAAATGTGCTGCCCATCTACAAGAAGGGCCAGAAGGGTGATCCTGAGAACTACAGACCTGTCAGTCTGACCTCGGTGCTGGGGAAGGTTATGGAGCAGGTCATCTTGAGTGCCATCACATGGCACATACAAGACAAGCAGGTGATCAGACCCAGTCAGCATGGCTTTACGAAAGACGGGTCCTGTCTGACTCAGCTGATCTCTTTCTACAACAAGGTGACCCACCTAGTGGATGAGGGAAGAGCTGTGGACATTGTCTATCTGGACTTCAGTAAAGCCTTTGACACCGTCTCCCGCAGCATTGTCCCTCAGAAACTGACGGCACAAGGTTTGGATAAATGCACTCTGCAGTGGATAAAAAACTGGCTGGATGGCAGGGCCGAAAGTGTGGCTGTGAACAGAGATAAACCTTGATGGTGTCTGCTCACAGGTGGTGTTCCCCAGCATTCAGTGCTGGGGCCTGTTCTCTTGTTCTCTCTCAGTATCTTTAGTAATGCTCTGGATGAGGCAATAGAGTGTACCTCTTTACCTCCAGAAACTAAGAACCTAGAAACTGGCAGTTATCCTTTGGAAAACAGAAACCGACATTAAAATACTTCTTTTATGTGTGTGGTGCTCTCCATTTAGAAGTGACAGAAAAAGCAGGGACAGGTGAGAACAAGAACATAACAGATGGATGAACTGTCTCATAATTGGTTTTGAAATAGCAAAAGTTTTGAACTAGGAAAAGTTTTGAACTGGAAAAAGGTGGTACTACATTAAAGAAGAAAAAAAAAGTGTTTTTTTTTTAAATAGGAAAAAGTCATTTCACTCCCACATAATAATACCATCAAAATAAGCAACAATACTAAGTGCTAATAAGTAATATTAGTAATAAACTTATTAGTAATTACTATTAAGTAATGATAGCATTAAAAGAAGAAATTTCTCATACAGATTGTGAAGGGTGCAGTTGTTTTTTTTCATTCTTTCTCAGGAAACTATCAGGTTTTTTAATTGGTTTTTTTTTCCGGGAAATTTTTCATGCTGGAGAGGAAACAGTCTCTGAAGTCTTTCTCCCAGTTCTTCTCCCTGAAGGCTGATAACTGCGAAGGAGGATGAGGAACGCTGGGTTTACATCATCTACCTACTGGCTTCCTCACACAGACAGAGGCAAAGATTCTGCACCTGCAGCAAGGGTCTGTATTTCAGGGTGAACCAACAGAACTTGTGGTGTCTGATCCCTTCACCCTCTCTTAACATCTGCTTATCAGGGTTTTTTTGTGATCTATGAAGACACATCAGCAGACACAAGACAGCTTGAAGTGCTCTCTGTAGATGCCTGCTTCCTTGCTTTGATGTCATAAGAGTCTGATGGTGATTAGCTCAGATATGGATGTCCAGACATGAGCTGCTGGGCTGGAGGACATTGCTTTCACTGTGTGTACCTTTTGGTAAATCTCAAATGTCTTCCAGTTGTCTGTTAATGTTCTGCTTAACACAACCATCTTCTTAGGCAGTTCAGGAAAATGGAGCGAACAATGCTCATGGAAGCTTCCCAGGCATGCACGGTGAGAAGGAACCATCACAGGCACTGCTGCCTCTCCAGAGACTGGCAGGGTAGGGATCATCAGGGTATGGATGACCAGACCATTCTGCAACCGGGGGCTGGCTATCATCTGCAATTTGTTGTTAGCCATATAACTAAATACGACTTGGCATTGTTGTAATTCTTTCAAGTGATGATGAATAAGAAAGAGAAAGAAAGAGACATGTAGAATGGTGGCAGATTTATTCAAAGGGAAGTATTTCAACAACTACATTGTCACTGTAGCAATATCAACAAACACGGAGGGGTTTTTTTCCTAAATACATGGATTTTTCCTAATATGACCAGATTCTCTCTGCTCTACTTGGAGAGAAATGTATAAAAGACTATCAAGAAAGGAAGCCTCTGAAATATCAATTTGTGGTCTAGGTTTGTATGGTATTCTAAAGATTTTAGTATTTCTAAAGGAAGATCACATTTCTGTTCAAGCAGTTTTTCCAACAATGGAAATAATTTGCTACAAAAATCAACCCCTTCTGAACTTTCTCTCAGCTCTAGAGTTCTGTGATGACATGACTCAATGCTATTTTCAATTATCTCCCTTTGACAATGAAGCACAGCATTGTTCTTTATATCAAGGTTTTGACAAGAGCCTTCACGCTTTCATGCTGCAGTTGCAATTCAGATGTTTTCTTTTGCTTCTAATTTTTTAATAGACTCTTCCACTGTGCCCATCTCAAAATGAAACGAATCTAATTTAGATTCAAACAAATCAAAATGAGACTTTAAAGCCTTTTTTTTTTTTTTTTGTTCTGAAGGAATACAGCATCAAGAGAGATCTTTGAAGACAAAGGAATCCCCAGGAAAGGAGATAATTTTGGCAACAGATTGTGCCATGTTCAGAGGATGAGACCTTGGGGATGTGACAATCCACTGCTTTGGTCTCTGCTGATAGACATTGTGGAAATATCTGAAGCCAATGCCACTATTCTGATCTAGGAATTATCGCTTTTTTTTTTACCAAGAAGGTCCCTGAATGAGGTAGACCAGGAGTTTCTGTCTCTGATTCCCAGTTTCAACTGAGTGAGCCTTATGCCGAGTCCTCAGCTAACCCAGGGAAAGGTCATTCAGGGGAGAAATTCAAAATACCTCTGGTTTATGTTTCACTGTTGTTACTGCAGTGTGCAAATACTTGAAAAGCATTTATGAAGATGACGCAGCAGATCTATACCAAATAGTGTCAGACGGTAAAAAAAGAGGCGAAACAGCTGCAGACTGGGAGTTTTAGTTTGGACAGGTGGAAAACCTCCTTTACCAGGAGGCTGGCACAGCACTGGTAGATAGCTCCAGTGGGCGGAAGCATTTTCAATCTTGCAGGTTGACCTGCTGTTTGGAAATAGTCCTGTTTAGAGTAAGAAGAGGATGGAGACCACCTATGGTCCTTTCCAGCCAACCTTTCCATGCTTCTAAATCTGACAAGTCATTGACAGAGATAGCCTGAGAGAGCTCAACATTTAAAAAGGGAGAAAATGTTATGCCTAGGCATTATCAGAAAGCTAAATGAAGACACATGGGTCCTAACTGTTTCAGAAACACCAGGAAGCCAGTCCAAGTGTCAGTTTGGCTCTCTCTAAATGGCTTTAGCCATTTCTAAAGAGACACACCAGCAGAGTTTCCCAGAAAAAGAGCATTCTGTAATTCAAGCACTTCCGTTGGGCAGCAGATAGATGTGCAGGGTGCAACCTGCTATGACCTTGTGCAAGTAAATGCCTTGTAGATCCAGCCCATAAATAACCCACGTGTTTGGGCTGTGGATGTGATGCCAAAGGCTTCCTGGCACTGTGAAGTGGAGCAGGAGAATTGCACAGGAGAATTCGAGGGGGTTGTGGAGGTGATGGGGTACATGAGCTGGTCTGACGTTGAGCCTACCACATCTGATGGACACAAATACCCCCCACAGTGGCAAATCCCAAGCATAGACCACTAATTAGGTGATATTTTTTGCCTGTTTTTCCTTTACTGAGGTAACTTCCTGATAGTAGGTACTTATCACTGGGAGGGAGGCTGTTGTGGAAGACTGGAGACTTCCACAGCTATTTCTCCATTGGTTTTTCTGCTGGGCACACACAGAAAATTTGCTCGACCACTCAGACTGTGCCATGACCCTCATGTGCTCCTTTTTTGGGCATGTGCTGATCATGGTTTGTATTGTCACTAGGAGCTGCTATCAGAAATGGCTTCCAGCTGCTTCACAGTTCATACACGATGTTGGTGGCATCTTATTGTGTCATGCATGGCAATGGTGAAACACTGGATGGCAATGGTGGTGGGTTCACCTAACCATGCCAGCACTTTGCAGCATGCTTCTTTCAGAGTCTGAGACAAGCACTGCTGTGAGCAGAGACAAGGAGTTTCTGAGAGCTCTTAAGGCACTTTGCAGTAAAAAAAAAAAAAAAGGTGCTCTGATATGAAATATGAAACTCTGTAGAACTTTGGGATTTCTCAACAAAAATGTTAGATGTTCAAACAGACCTTCTCAAGTGGTTTCATGCCTGTGCTCTGTGCACACAGAGGTTGTCTGAGCCCTTGTTCCCCTCCTTGCTCACTGACAGATTTAGGGTCTCCCTGTCTGTGTGAGCTTTTCCATTGCCCTCATGCTTCATAACTGTCACCTTAAGGTTTTGATGGGCAGCAGAGAGAACTTTGCATCACTGTACTCTGAGAGCTGACAGCATTTAGTGCCTCCTCACTCAGCAGAACTTCGTTGTCACAGTAGGAGCAAAGCTGAAATCCTCTGCTAAAGGGCAGGTACCCATGCTTTACACAAGGGAATCATCTCCATTAGCCTTTTCAGGAAAAACAGCTTGAAACTGCTTTGTTCCTTGTTTATTGTTCTCCTAAGGAGCTTTGTTCTGCAAGGAACCTTAAAATGATATAGCCACTGCCAAAGTTTTCAGCAGAAAAATGTGACTTTTGTAATAATGAACCAGCAATTATGGAAACAAACTGTTTTCAGTGACAAAATGCTGATAAGAACAACAAAAATAGTTTTGCCAATAATTATCACATTGAGGCTTGCTGCATTACGATTAAAATCTTCCACGTTCCAAAGAAATGGACCTGTCAGGTGTGTTGCAATTTGGCCATATAAAATAATAAAAATATTGTCTGTAAAATGGTTACCTGAAAAACATCTAATGACCTCTGGTTATCTATTTAGGGCTTATAACACCCAGTGAAGTAGTTGTAGTCCATTCAGTAGCAACACATTAAGAAGGAGTAGAAATAATTGAGGTCTGGAGGGGCTGAATGCAAGGAATGATTAAAAGAGATACTTATGCATAACGACTTGAGATGGAACATAATAAGTTTCTTGGAGGGTATATGTAACAAAAAGATGAGATTTGTTTAGCGTTGCACACTGGGGCATAATTAGAAGTAATAGGATTAAATTTATGCATGGAAAAATAAGGTGATTATCAGGACTAGTTTGCATCTGTGAAGAAGAAGATGTGTCTGCAAAGGGTTAATTGCTGCATCTTGCCTCCAGGCATATGCAGCCTCAGAGGCTCTAGGGTTGGAGCACTTCCAAAAGGTTGCTGTAGTCCTCCTATGGTGCATACCTTTGGGTAGAGCTGCTCAGGAACGCTCCCTCTTTACCAGGGTAGTTTAAATTAGTCACTTTTTGAGGAACATGCCTGTTTCAGTGCAAAGAGGGTGCTGTTTTAATGGGCCCCTTCCTCCACAGTCCTTCAAGGACCATAGCCTCATCAGAAGAGGGATGACTACTCTGCCCTGGTGAGACCTCATCTGGAATAGTGTGTTCAGTTCTGGGCCCCTCAGTTCTAGAAGGACAGGGAACTGCTCGAGAGAGTCCAGTGCAGAGCCACAGAGATGCTGAAGGGAGTGGAACATCTCCCTGCTGAGGAAAGGCTGAGGGAGCTGGGGCTCTTCAGCTTGGAGAAGAGGAGCCTGGGGGTGACCTCATTCATGGTTACAGAGATGTAAAGGGTGAGTGGCAGGAGGATGGAGCCAGGCTCTGCTCAGGGACATCCAATGACAGGACACAGGGCAATGGGTACAAGCTGGAGCATGGAAGGTTCCATGTAAACTTGAAGACTAACTTTTTCATGGTGAGGGTGTCAGAGACTGGAACAGGCTGCCCAGGCAGGTTGTAGAATCTCCTTCTCTGGAGACATTCAAAACCCGCCTGGACGCGTTCCTATGTGAGCTGCTCTAGATGATCCTGCTCTGGCAGTGGGGTTGGACTCAATGATCTTTTGAGGTCCCTTCAAACCCTTAACATTCTGTGATTCTGTGACTCCAGGAGTAGGGTTGTGCAAAGGAAGAGGAGAGACCTCCTTCAAGAGAACCAGGGGCAGAGTGTGGGTGAAGATGCAGAGTTTGGTGGGAGGGAGAGCACCTAGTGAAATGAATCCATAACTAAAGGCACATGTCATGTTTCTATTAGGAGGTGGATCAAAGCTATTTCTCCTAGTGAAAGACCTTGTGGAAGAGGGTAAGACAGTTGAAACTAAATGTAATGGTCTCATTAAAGTGTTGAGTGATTTTTATTCACCTAAGAATTATGTTCTTACTGAAAGACATGATTATTTCCAAGACCGCAGGCAATATCCAGATGAAGAGATGTCTGAATGCATAACAAGCCTGAAAACTTCACTTCCAAGCACACATCCAGCCTGACAGCAGAACAATAGCTGGCTGTTGGTGTGTGCCTGCATGCTTTAGCAGTGAAAACACAACAAATCAGGCAGCCAAAAGGAGAGAAAATTGTCCATTTTCTGTAAGCAGGAAAAGAGCAATGTGTCCCTCTTAGTTTTGCACATCAGGTCTTGAGGTTGCATCCATACTGAGTAGTCAGAGTGCATCCCGCAACTCTCACTCGGTGGTGGTCTGAACATCCACATTGTGAACCTCACTGGACTGCTGTTTGAAGGCAGGCAAGGAAGAGGAGGACAGATGGTTTACTCTAAAGTTGTCACCTGTGATCAGACTGGGATGCCCCCAGGTCACACATCTGAACCTGTGAACCTGGTAAGGCTCCCGAGCCCACCAGTTGAGGACAGGCATGAGGGATTCTGTTTCTGAGGAGATGAATCCAAACTACAGGAAGTTCCAGGTGACAGACTGACTTACACTGACCGTCTGGGAACAATATCCCGTCTCCCTTGGGTCCCTGGAGCATTCATTGCCAGAGGACCTGTCTCTCATACCTGGAATCACCAAATCTTTCATAACATTTGCACTGCTCTTGCCCCTGTGACTACATCTGAGCAATGTTGATGAAATACCTGCAACAGTACTCCAGAGTTTGTAGTTTCACTGCAGCATATGCCTCCTGATGGCTTTTGTGGCCCATCCTAAGTCCTCTGCCAGCAGTACCCACTTGTCTGTGTACTTGAACTAGCTCTCTTGGTGATGATTTTCCTTACTAGATGGGGAAAAAAATACCCAAAGTAATCTGTCTTGCATAATCACATCACCTCCCTGTCCTCTTCCTAATGAGCCCAACAGACTGAGCTCTGAAATAACTCTGTGCAAGGCATTTTCTTTAGTCTGTGAATCACTATGTTTCCTACAATCTTCCCTGTCTTTTCACAGACTTTTAGAAGGTCCAGCTTTTAGAATGTCCCAGAACTGAGGTGCACGGTGAGACCTCTTCTCTCACTGATGGAAGGGGAGATGCACAACAGCTGTTGTGACACTTGTATGGCAACAGAAGTGTACGAAGTTAATAGTGATAGTACTACTGAGCTGCAAAATGGGAATGATGGTGGATTTTCAGATCGCAGATTTCAACAGGGACAATGCAAAACAAAATGAGAATGTTCACTGAAGACTATTTTTCTATTCAGCAATAAGATGGACATAGTTCCAGCAGGCAGCCTTACTCTAAGGGAAAAGCAAGAGTAATAAAAAGTCTGAAAAGGAAAAAAATTAAGTTCTCCATGCCAAGAGGATTTCTCACCTGCAATGTGCCTGAGAGGTCACTGAGCTACTGCTCCTGCAGAAGCTACATTAGAATTTCGTAATCATAAATGACGCTTAAGAGACAGTTCCCTATTCTTGTTATCTTCCAATCTCTCATGTTTCTCTATGGTGGGGATGTCCCATATGTTATTGAATCAATATCCCAGAGTGGGGAGTATAGATTTTGCCAGCTTCAAGCAATGAGAGTCTAGAAGCAATCAGAAGAAAACAAACAGAGGGATTTACCTTCTCCTGAGGGGATTAATTTTTAACTCCTAGAAGCACGCTGGACACATTCCATTGAATGTTATGGGTAATATTTTTTGATCTATTTTTTCACCTTCTCTAAGGCATATTTTATTTCAGAACAATCTTCTTTTGATATTTTAGAGCCCCTCCTGGCAGATTTTTTGAGATGAATCATGTCTTTGTCTAACTGTTCCCTTTTGAGACAAAAAAAAACCCCAAAAAACCAAAAAACAAACCCAAACTTTCTTGGGTGAAGTACCATCATGAGAATTTGGGGCTAATATTTAATACATTGTCACACTGGAGATAAAACTTTCTGTATTGTACCTCAGTATTGGTATTTTCACACACTAGGATATAAAATCACTCTTTCTGTCCCTCTGTCTTTTGTTTTGCAACACTGGATGAGTCCATTTTGCCACTACAGTCACATGACCCCTAACCATGCTAGCCAAGCTAGCCAGCTTTCAGGAACAGATCATTCATGTAAGATTTTAGTTATATTCATTCATATTATTGCTTGAACAGTGAAACCCACACAAAGAAATTCTGGGGCCTATATAGAATCATAGAATGGTTTGGGTTGGAAGGTGACCACTTCTTCCAGGAACTGCACTTCAACAACCCTGGTCATCTCCTGAAGAACAGCTTCTGAATTTTCTACAAACACCTTCACCACCCAACACAGCCTCCAACACCAATTGCCTCTAAACCACACCTACAAAATGAATTCCACTACAGAACACGTCTTTTCAACACTGAACATTTGCTCGTACATAAAAACAAAATAAACAAAAAAAGGAGGAAGAATCAATGTAAGAGTGCCATCTGGTGACATCTGCCATAACTCTGTATCATAGATAGCTTCTGCTCTGCAGTGCACAGCGGAAAAATTTATGGAGAGATCCATCACACTACAGGAGTTTTACAAAACTGATCCGTTTCCTCTGCAAAATCAGTCAACTCATGTAGGTAACTCAAAATTGGTAGCTGAGGCTTAAGCTCTTTAAGAACCCAGCCCCAAATGTGTAAATACAGGTGCAAAGTGCCTGTGTAATATTCATGACCATGCATGCAAATTGAGTAATTGTCCTTGCAAATGGCTAATTAGGTACATTGGCTATGGAACTGGGATAACTGCACACAAATTAAGCCTGCAGTTTTGTGCTGAAGTGGTCTGAAAAGCTGCCTCTGGATTTCTTACCCTAATTTATTTAGATATTAACGTCCTGTATTTATGCAAATGTGTCTCATGGTGGAATGTTTTGAAATGCAATTGTAAGAATTTGAACATGACCTAATGTCAGGCTCTGACATAGTCATGGCTCTTCTTGTCCAAGAGAGGTTATTTTCTACCATGGCCCAATTTAATCCAGTTTTCTACTGGGAATCTGTTCTGCCAAAGGAAACAGTAGTCCACGATGAATTTCAGGGAGAAGTTGCTCGGAGTTGTCTATTTGTGAAAATTTCGCATTGTCTCCACCTGTAGAAACTGCACAAAACCAAGATTCTCATTTAAAGAAGCTTCAAGTGGGGCTTTGTCTCTGCTTGCTGAGCTTTACTTGAGCAGATAAGATTTGAGGGACCTAGTAGCCATTCTGCCTGGTAAGCATAAGGACTAGTCTTACATTTTGGGTTAAATAATAAACCCTTGCAAGAAATCTAGAAAAATTAAACCAGTGAACTATTTATTTTTGGAGGGGGAGGTGATGGTGGCGATAATTTTGCCCAACTGTCCTTTGCGTATTTCTGCTTTTGAAGAAAGATGGCATAGAGCACACAGAGCTATGCAGTATGGCCACATTATGTGACCAAATCCCACTGGTCTAATCCAATTGCAGGTGTGGTCTGGGAGTAGGAATGGTCAGGCACCATTCCCAAGAGGCTTTTGGCATGCAACCACTCTGTGCAGGAGGGTAGGAAACTGTATTGGCAAAGGCACAACTCTTCCATGCCAGCTCAGAGAGTGGGTACATTCTGGGACACTTGTAATATCCAGAACATCTGGACTCACAGCAGATGAGGTTCTCTGCCAGGAATCAGGTTCAGGGTGTTGCTTTCTTGCTAAAATGATCTGGAGCTTTGGGCTGGTCATTCAAGGTATCACACCCCCTAAAGTACAGGGGGATTAAAGGTGATGAGCTTACAGTCCCTAGACAGTCAAAAAGTTAAAGATGAAATTGAATCAAACTGCCAAGTAGTCCCATGGCGAGCCTTCCATAACCCACAGGCACCCACCAGGCATCAGCGTACACCTGATCTGCTGTAATGGACCTCCACTACCCCAATCAGGGATAATGTGTGTCAGCAGTCCCGATGAAGAAGGCAAAACTCTCCTGAAAATCACTTCCTCTAGGAATATGGTTCAATCATTTCAAAACACAGCCCATGGACAAGGAGATGGTTTATTGAGGCTTAGTAGAACCTCCCTTACCCTGCACACTCATCCTCCTGGCTCCAGTAGACAAGTTATGTCTCCTTCTTGCTTCACTGTCATATCCAGGACTGCAAAAGGATTTACTGGAGAAGCATGATACAACCCATTTTATCTGTGTCCTGCCAGATTTGTAGGAACTCAATGACTCTGAGACTTGCAGCAAACTCTGCCTGGTGTCCTCCAAGCCCCGTGAAGTTCATTGCTGCCAGATTGCAGGTCAGCCCCCTTAGCAGCCTGTGCTGAGCTGCAAGATCCAGTACGATCATGCCACCATCTCCCCTTCTGCCAGGCAGACACCAGTCTGGCCAAGTCTCTCTCCCAGAGCAGGTTTGCTCTTTCCAGGAATGAAAACAATCTTCTTACCAGGGATTTCTATCAGACTCTGCTTTCCTGCTCAAAGGAGCACAGTGTATAAACCAGGGACAGACAGCGCTGCAGCCCAGCAGCCCACTCCCGCGCGTTGGTGTGGTTTCATCTCTGGCACACCAGCTTCGGTTATTCAGTGTTAGAGTCACTCACCTGCCATTTAGCACACATGATTTTGACAGAGATCTTGGCTGTTATCTCTGGGCTTTTTCCTCTGGACTAATTTAGCCTTTCTATCACGGAGTTTTGTTAATGATGATAAACAACATGGTGTACCAGCTGAAATGGATTTCTGTCATTCTGGAGAATTTAGGACACAGGGATCTGCAAAATATGACCTCAATTTAAGTCCATCATTTTCTCCTCCTGGAATTGCTCAGCTGGAATAAATATCATTACCCAGATGAGGGAGACTGGCTGAGTGGATTGCAGCACACGTACCTGGAGTGGAAGAAATACCGCTAAAAAACCTGCCTCTGTGACAGGAATTGTGACAAATTGAGCTAGCATTCCCAGCGCCCCAGTAAGGACCCTGAAGCGGATAGCTGAAAGTCCAGCTTGCTTTCTTTCTGTTCAAGAAGAAATTTCATGGTTGGCCTCAGAAAAAGCACCGATGAAACATTTGATGAAATCAATCCTTTTCCAGGAGCAAAATACCACCCCAGGTAGTGCCACCCCACCAAAAAAAAAAAAAAAAAATAGTCCCATGTTATCTCAAATGTAAATGTTTTTTGCAAGTTCATGCAATGGCGATTGGCAGCAGTGTGTGAAGACACAACCTCATTTTTCCTGAGAATAAAACTTTTTTATCTAGAGGGAGTGAACAATTGGGTCACAGGAAAAACTGGGGTGCAAAGAGGAAGGAAAAAACCTCTCAAAGGTTCCCGATAAAGTTGGACAGAAGGCACCCGCAGCATTATGTGTGACAGCAAAGGCACGAGTCAGATAAGCCCGGTAGGTATGCAATGGACAGCAAGGATATCTTCTGGGGAAGAAATAAGCAATCTGTGGCAGGGATCCTGTGCTTAATTTGGAATTTAATCAACATCCAAGGCACTCTGTGCAGAGGGTGGGAGGGAGGTGATTCCAGTATCTGCAGAGAGCACCAAGATGAGGGTGGACAGTGCATTCAAACACAGGTGGGAAATGAGAGGGACTCAGGAAATCGGTTGCCACAGGGGTCTTTGACAGGAAAAAGTTTTGAAAGTGCTGAGATGAAAGGGTAGGTAACCCCTCTGGAGCAAGAAGGAGGTTGGCAGGGAGAAATGTCACAGGCTATTAGCCTCTGCTGAGCAGAGAGAGAAAAGAGTCATTGGCATTTGTATTACAGGAAAGGGTCAATAGGAACAAGCTGAAAATGCAGTGTCTCCACTGCGTCCCTGATTTTCAATCACCAGTAGAGTTATGAAATTTTAGTTCCTACATTCTCCTTGTGAAGGTTTCAGTCTCTTCTGAAGACTGGGACAGAGAGGTCAAGGATGAAGTAGTCATTTTGTGGAAAAATGTTCTCTCAGTAATAACTATTTTTACCTAGGCTTTATAGATTGTTTGTGTGAGTTCATTCTGGTGGGTACTGGTTGACCTCAGCCTAGGAGCTTATGGGAGAGCATCTGGTATGCAAGATAACACACATCACTTCTGGCGTTGGCGTATGTGGGATCCTTGGGTTTTGACCTTCTTTGCACGCATGGCTCAGAGTAATTGTGGGGAAATACTGACAGGTTTCATGTATTTTTACATTTACTGCATTAACAAACTCAGTACCACCTCCTCTTTCTTGGTCTACAGGAAGTTTGCTTCCAGTCAGAGGGGAAGCTTTGTTTGAAACATAGGGAGAAAGACTTTGTGAAAAAATAATTTTGTGGCATAATCTTCTCTTGGCATAGGCTGTAACTGTTTACAGCCATATACATCTGCCTCAGACCATCATTTTTCTTCATGGACTCCAGCACAGGACTGTGTGAGTGAATGAGAGATGTGCAGTTGGAGGGGTGGGAGCTTACTTTTTTATTGTAATAAGCTCCTCTGAAGTGTCTCACTAACTTGTACATAAATGTGATATATTTCCTGGGAGACTGTCTTATGCACTGAAAATCATCTTCAGTTTGGTGAGGTCTTGCTAATTCTTCTCTGAGCAGATGTGGTGATGTCTGAAGGCCTGGCTGTACATCACCACTTTGGGTACTTTTTGCAGAGCTGTGAGTTTTATGAAGCATGTAAATGGGCTTTTTGTAAGAAATAAGTTGCAAGATACCATTTTCATACATCACTTCAGTATAAGGATCTGCTAGAAAAGCATTCCCTGAGAGGATAGTAGTTGATGGATCTGTCCTGGAAGAGTGAGAAACCAGGTCTTTGGACCAGGTTTTCATGTATGGGCTGTAAGAACAACATATAGCTGGTGGAGTGAGATCTCACCATGAACGGTACAGTAACCAGAGTCTGGAAACTCAGACAGTTTCTCAATCCCAAACTTGGTTTTACAGCTGGCACCTGACCACGCAGCTTGACATGGTCCAACTTGGAAATAAAAGAAGGACAAGAAATAACAGCAATTTTGGTCAGATATTTCACAACAAGACAAACATCACTTTGCCTCCTGTCTGTAACATCAGGACTATCATGAGGATCTTCCAGTCCTCTTCCTCTGGTACCTATCCACGTGACTGTGTCAGCTACAGAAGCCTGAAGATATTCCCCCATGGCAAGTGAACCAAGTGGTCAGGTGGTCGTGCATCACTTGCCAGTGAGGCCATTGACCCTGCCAGCCTTGCACACCCTTGGCCCCCAGTCCACCCCCCTGTGCACAGCAGCCCATTTCTGCAGTTGATAATGCAACCACTCACCAGACTGGCATTTAGAGATAGTAAGTACCAGTTCCTTGGAGTGCTCATCAACTCTTGGGCTCAGCTGTGCCCTGATTAAATAGCTGAAAGCAATGCAATAAAGAAATCTCAGTCCAGCCTGATGAAAAGTCACATTTTATCCCGCACCATTCACAACACGCAACCAGTCCAGGACCACAGTTTTTTTCATAAAAAGATACAGATTTAATGGGTGGTGATAGTGCCTCTAGCACCATTTCTGGGAGGCAAGAAGCAACAGGGAATGTGTGGCTTGCAGGGCCCTTTAAGATCTGGGATATCAGCTGCATTGCTCTGTGAGGAAGCAGATGAGGGTCATGAGTCCCAGGGGAAGGGTTTAAATAGGGGTCCAGCTTAGCAGAAGTTGGAATGGGTCGATGGTAGGAGAAGGAGGCAGGAGTCAAAGTGAGTTCTTCAGGTGGGGGGAAGAGGTGGAAACTTTCTTCTGTTCTGAATAAAAGGTACTGAAGCATTTGCATGATCCGAGTTGGGGTAGTGATCTCATTTAAAAGTATGCAACTGTATCTAGACATATGTATGTGAGGGGGGGGGCAGCTTTGAGAGCTGAAAATAAAGCCAGATTAACGGATCGGTCAGGACGTCTGGGTCATCTTATTTTCCTGGGGCAGATGATAAAACAGCAGCAGCAGCAGCTGCCCTGCTCTGCTGTGTTGTTGAATGGGGCAGATTTAATGAACGGCATCTTCAGGCTGTCCAATTCGTAGCTCTCTGAGACGAAGGCAGGCAGACAATGTGTCTTGGTGAGGAGATGGCTCAGAAATAGCAGAGCTTTGCCTCAGTTCCTGCTCTTGGAAACCTGCATGGCTAGAAATACAACTTACTAAAAATGTTACATGCTGCAGTAAGCGACAGGGTGGTGCGGGAAGCACAGAATCTGTCCTTCGGAGCGATACATCAGCGTGAATCGGGCGTCCCGCCGTGCTGAAGGAAATAGATTTGTGGAAGAGATATTTATGGGACTCTTAATACATTTCATGAATCACGGAAAGGGGAATTTATATCTTTTGAGGGGTCATGGCAGTTTAACAAGGTTTTGGCTGAGGTTCTAATGGCTTATCGCTGAAATGTAACTATTATAACATTAAATTTAAAGGTCTTGGCCAGATGAAGTGGATGAATTTGAAAAGTACTCTAGGACCACTGACCTGAAGTTAAAACCTGCTCTTGTGTGCCCTGGAATGAATCTGGAGTCACTCCACCAGGCATGGTGTGGTGAGCTGCTTTTACAGGAAGTGGCTGTACTTCTGCAGCTCCTCTCCTGCATAAAAAACTAGGCAGCCTGTTGAATTAACTGCATCTTGCCATGACCTCCTAGGTTGCACAACATCCATTCCATCACCTTTCCAGAGCCTTGCAAAGCTTTCCCATCATATGGAAATTGCTTTTGTGCCTCACAGGGAAAGACTAAGGCCAGAGCCAAGGTTCTTGGCCATGCAAACTTCAAATGAAGGATTCGTGGGACATCAGATCAGCCTTTCCTTAAAGAGATTTTTTTTAAAAGAGCTATTGCCTCTCTAAGCTAAACACATTTATTTACTTTTCTTCAACAGAAAGGGAGATTAGTTTCTGGTAAAAGGAGTTCTTTCAGATGTACAGGGCTGCACCAGAGAGAGAGAGAGGCCTCTGCACAAATTTCACTGCAGATACACAGTTTTTCATTACATGTTTTTGTGTATGAAGCTACTCACACTGGAGATAGTAAATGTAGGAATGACAATTACAACACCAGTGTAGGCACCTGGTCCTCTGAGATAGTGGGGTCCAGACATCCATCCACATCCAGCTTCTCCTTCCCTGTAGATGCTCAGCAGTCCATCCCAACTCCAAAAAGCAGGGCAGTGTGACCCCCGTTCCTGGACACATGCACCTTTTCCCCTACAGCAGCTTTTATCAACCTCTTTTATGCCTTTCTCCTCTGATTTCCACACTGAGATCATCCTGAACACCAACACAATCGGCTTCTTCTTGGAGCTATTGCACTGAGTAACAGGATTTATGGATTTCCTTAGTTTAGTAGGTGTACTATAGCCCTGGAATTATTTTTCATTACTTACGAGTTGGTCATGATTCAGGCATTTCTGCACATTTATCAGAGTACTCTGGAGCGAGCCCCAGTTCCACCAGCTACTGCTGAAAGGTGTAGTAGGAAAGAAATACCAGGCCCTGAAGTGTTGATAAATAGTCATTTTCTAGGGCATTATTATTATTATTATCTCCAGAATAACTGAGATGAATGGCTCCAGCAGTGTCTCCTTCTCTCCCCAGCTCCTTATGGGAGCCTAAATGATGAGCTCAGATGAAGACCTCTATACTGTAGACATCTGAAGTGGTTATTCCTACCCCCTGTCCATCTTCCTTTTCCAGAAAGAGAACTGAGCAAGAGGATTCAGGAAGATGTTGTCTGTGTGCCTGATGCTGAAGGAGGCTGGTAAAGCCTTGGGCAGAGCCTCAGCATGGGTCGGTCAGGGAACTGCTCCCAGCTTGGGGTCGGGTAGAGAAACAGGGTGGCTGGCAATACAAGACTGTCCTATGGGGAGACCACTGGAGACCATCACTGCATCTGGACATAAGAATCAGGACTCAGGAATCTGCTGGGCATGCCTGATGAGCACTTCTCATCACTTCTCTAACAGAGAATTTTTTTTTCTTTCTTTCTTGTTTTGTTGTGTTTTGTTTTTTAAATAAAGGATGTGTCTCTTTTTGCACTGTGACTGAGATAACCTAATGAAACCCTGGGGTAGTGCACAGAGGGAATTGTTGCAGGTTCAGTGTATGGGAAAATGAAACCCTGTATTCCTGATGAAGCAGCACAGTGTGGCTGACAGCTAACAAGAAATTAATTTGGAATGCTTCTACTACATATTTGCTTGCTTGTCATCTATTGTCTACTATTGCTGTAGTTTCCCATTGGTTTAATTTTTCATATTCTTCCAGCTTATGTTAGAATTTTATGTGAAGTTTCGTCTTTCCTTTCCACAAGACCCAAGTCCTGGATTCACATTTGTAGCTTCCATCAAGGTAGAAAAGGAAAGTAAGGAGGGGGAAGACCCCAAGAGAGTATGTTTTGGGATTTGCTTGTTGGGGAAATAACCTTAAATTGTGACCCTAGTATACCTTAAAGGTACAGAAAATAGCAGGCAAGGAAAATGAAACTTAAAAGGGTTATTAAAAAAAATAAATCTTGAAATGAATCTGGGATTCTTCTCTCTGAATTCTAGATGCTGGCAACACTTGAGCAGTCTCTTTGGGAAAAATACCATCTCCTTTTATCTCTGCCAAGTGCTGTTATCTATAAATACAGGAAATACGATCTGGGGCTGTAGTGGATGCTGTAACTGAGCATGTGCAGAGTGTCCCAGGAAAACCTTTTGTTAGGATCTCCCTAGGAAAATGGCCAGGGAAAGTCAGTGAAAAGCAATCCCCTACTAGCAGAATTACCACTGGCTCTCAGCTGACATATCACAGCTGAAAAACACTCACCTGCAGCAACATAAAGTCACAAGTGCTTCCCACCAGGCCTTGCACAGAGTCCGTGCAGTTGGGGAGAGGCAGCAGCACATGCAGCCCAGCACTGAGGATGGCAATGGGCACACGCTGCTCCCGCTCTCCTCGCTAATCCCCTGCCTCTCCACAGCGTTGGGGCCACTCAGCTGAGGCCAAACCTTTTTTGAAGAGGTAAGAAAAAGAAAGAAGACTTTTTCCTCCTCTTCCAAAGTATTGCATTTTCTCCCATCGGCAGTGGGACGCGGTGCACTCTGATGCAGGATTGTATTTCTAGGCAAGCACTGTAAATGAGCTGTCGGGGTACTTCTGGGTGCATGTGCCCAATGGAGATAAAACTAGTAAAAACTGGAGTTGACAAACTAAAAAGAGGGACAATTAGTAGATTTATATAAGCCAAACAAGCTGCATGCACAATTTTAACACAAAATAACCCCTTGGTTTGACTAATGAGGAAATCCCATGTATGCACAGATATTAGTGCAAAACAGGTTGGGGTGTGAGGCTAGTGCACTGAGAACGTGCAGATGCATCTGTGCAGGGCTGGGAGAGAGGCTGTGGATGGGGCAGAGATGTATGTGCACTGGAAGTGTGTGCCAGGAGCCAGGTAATGCATCTGCAACAAAAAGCACATTTGTGATCACAAAGTCATAGAATCACAGAATGGTTTGGGTTGGAAAGCACCTTAAAGGTCATCTAGTTCCAACTCCCCTGCCATGGGTAGGGACAACTCACACTAGACCAGGCTGCTCAAGGCCCCATCCAATCTGGTCTTGAACACATCCAGTGATGGAGCATCCACAGCTTCCCTGGGCAACCTGTTCAAGTGTCTCACCACCCTCACAATGAAGAACTTCTTCCTATTTTCTAACCTAAATCTTCCCTCTTCCAGTTTCAAGCCATCACTCCTTGTCCTGTCACTACAAGCCCCTGTAAAAAGTCCCTCCCCAGCTTTCTTGTAGGCGCCCTTCAGATACTGGAAGACAACAATAAGGTCTCCCTGGAGCCTTTTCTACTCCAGGCTGAACAACCCCAATTCTCTCAGCCTGGCCTCACAGCAGAGGGGTTCCCACCCTCTGATCATCTTCATGGACTCCTCTGGACCCACTCCAGCAGGTCCATGTCCTGTTTGGGGACTCCAGAGCTGGACACAGTACTCCAGGTGGAAGTCTCATAAGAATGGAGTAGAGGGGGAGAATCATCTCCCTCACCCTGCTGCCCATGCTGATGGGGTTGCAGCTCGGGGTGCCATTGGCTTCTGGGGTGCACTCTCACACTGCTGGCTCATGGTGAGCTTTTTGTCCACCAGCACCCCCAAGTCTTTCTACTCAGGACTGCTGTCAATCCATAACTCTGCCCAGCAGAGTCCCTCTTGCCTCCCAAATATTCCTCCCCAGTACAGCAGCAGATTCACCTTCTCTGTCTGCTTGGATTGCTGTCCCAGTTCTGGAGAAAACCAGAAGTTTTTCCCTTGATTGGTAAAACACTGTCACCTAACACTGAACTTTTTCCCTTCCACTCAGTTTAGTGAAGCCTGAAATGAGTAGCAAGCAGCAAAGTCTAAACCTCTCCAGATGCTGTGAATTCCCCTGCACCAACAGATGTTGCCTGGGCATGGACCTCCCTGCCCTCAAAAACAAACGGTAGAGCTTCCTCGTGTGCATCGTGGTGTGGGGAAAGGACACACATCTCATTAAAACCAGACAATCTTCCCGGCGCCCTTTCCTTTCAACTACCTCAGCCCTTCTGAAATGCATCGATCAGTGTTCTTGAGCTCTGCATAAAGGTCAGGTTACAGGGCTTGTCTGCTTTGATCTGAGGGCTTCTTTGGAGTAGCCACCACCACCGCCCTTGCTGTACTCACAGCAGAGCGGGTTGCACGTAACCCCACCACCCCCAACAAGGACCCCTCACCACTTCCCTCAGACACAAGTAAAGCCTCTTCATGGCCACCTCTGCTCTTCTGATGACTCGTGGGTTTGGAGGGACACATGACAGCCAGTACATGCAGGGATTTTCTTCTGCCAACCTTGGTCATGTGAGAGGTAAGTAGAATGTGTTGCTGTATGGAGCAAATTGGTTTGTGTCTTGTCCTGGCAACACCAGGTGAAGGGGGATAGGGGAAACTCCTCGATTCCATTGAGGGACAACACGATACAGGTGCTCCACAGGTGCTGCACTCCCATGTTTCACAGATGCTGGGTGAAAAACCCTCCTGGCTCATCAAACCCAGTTGTCCATCATGGGAGCCAAAAGATGCTTCTCTTAAAACAAACAAACAAAATAATTATAAAACCATGAAGGTTTCTTATCTTTGTACCTTTTATTGGAAGGTTATTCGTGTTTCTAACAGCTGGAAGATCTCCCATGACAATCTCAGCTGGATTGCATGGTCCGAAGCAATGCAGCTTCCAGGCCTTTTCCCATGCAGGAGGCTCCCAGCCTCTCAAATCTCAACACCTAAAACTTTCTCCAGCCTTTACCTTTATCTTGCCTTTCTTCATATTAGACAGTTCCTGTTTAGTCCTCTGCCTCCACTATATTTGTGAGTTTTCCTGTCTGGAGCAGGGCTGATGCTCCAAGCCTTTTTCCTTTATGTTTTTATTCAGATGTGTTTAATGAACATCAGCAAAACCGAGCATTTTAGCCCCAACATCATAGGGATAATGCTGTTCTCTGGGGACGCCCCCAGTTGTCTGCCAGGAATATTTTGAGTCACAAACCACATTGCAAAGAGTGACTCTAGGGGGATTTTTTGGGTTTTTTTTTTTCCCTTGGCTTGGGAGAACAGCCCACTGGCTGGGTCCTGGTTTGAGTGAGAACATAAAAATTCTGTTCACTGATTTTACTTTTCAGCCTAGTCTCTTCTGACTAATGGCATTGTCTGAAGTTAACAGCAGGTTTTCACAGACAGTCTCTGCTTCCAGCAGTGATAACGCTGCATGTTTAGAGTTGGGGCATGCAGACCAAGGTCACTGCTCCATCTTGTGCCCCACGTTGGGGGTGCAGAAAGGAAAAGGCGGCACCTGCAGGGAGGGGCGGCCAGGACAGGGGACCCCAAACTGCCCAGCGAGGCATCCAGCCCACAGACGCATTCGGTATAAAGCTGAGGGCTCATGAGCATCAAGGTATTCCTCTCTTCCTCTTTTCTTCACTGACCAGCACCCAAGGAGGACTCTGTCCATTCTGCCTTCAATCCTGGTCTGTGTGTTCCTGAACCCAGTGCCAGAATCCAGCCCCTGAACACAGCTCCCGGCTGCTGCGGGGCCCAGGCTGGGACTGCCCCGGTGCCTGCTCCACATCATCAGTGGTGACGGGGATGGAATTGCCATCGGGGGATTGGGTTCCATACTGGGTTTGTACATGTTTGTATATATTCCATTTTTATTATTATTATTTTCATTAAAGCTGTTCTAGTTCCCTTTTCTAATTGCTGAGTCTCTCTCCCTTGTTCCCTTTCCCTGCCCCTTTGGGGAAGAAGGGGGGTTAACAGAGAGCATCTGTTATAGTTCTGGTGTTGGGCCCAGACCCTAAACCTAGACACTTTGCCACAAAATATCTGTGCCCTTTGGGCAAACCTCTGTGTCCCAAGTCCCTGATTTATCACTTCCCACTCTTGCAGTGCTCTTCTCACTTCTGCTGTACAGTCCAGACAGGAAGTGTTGGCACGTGGGAGGGTACCAGAAACAAACAGCTAATTATCTGCTATCCTGCCAAAAGGGGCACACGTGTAGCAAAAACGTATTGCAAGGAGCAGAAGTGAAACCCGACAAGTGCAAGGACCCTGGACTGATCAACAAGTGACAGATGCAAATTAGCCAGCGAGGCCCAGAGGCAATGCCAGGGACAACCAGAGGTGCCCTGCAAGACACCACTCCCCTCTTTGCCCCCTCTCAGCCCCTCTCTTTTGAGGACTTTGATGCTGAGATGGAAGTGTTTCCTTTCTCCCAAGAGCCTTGCAAATGATCATTCCTGGGGGCATTTAACCCTAAAGCTTTACCAAAAATCACATCCTGGAGTCATCTTGTTTCCAAAAAATTCTCTGTGAAATTGCCCCTCAGAGGAGCCACCGGTGTAACCTCCTTCCTGGTGCCCTTGCCATGCAGAGAGCAGTTTTGTTTCCTTTCCCCTTGGCAGAGGGATCCCCAGGAGGAGGCAATTGCCTGAAGACCATGGTCAGCTTCCCTCACTCTCAGCAAAGGGGATAAACCTGCGCACAGACAAGAGCTCACCCCTCTGCACTGTGTCGCTCTTGTGCTTTCTCCCAGAAAACTCTGTGTGTGAGTGAAATCTTAGAGTGTTTTGGGGTTGGTTGTTTTTTTTTTTTTTTTTTTCCCCTCTGTACAGTGAAAGCCGGTAGGGAATAAAAGTCCTTTGTATATGGAAAATCACACTATGCTCCAAGGGGATCCTCCGGATTAAAAGGTAGGAAAGAAATGTAAATGTATTCTTCGGATGAGCCCGCTGGATTAGCATGTGAATTTTCAATTGCATTTCCCTGGCAGAGCTCTGAGGCACAGCAAGGCTTCTCTGATTACACTAATTCACATGTAATCTCCCTGACAGACCCAGTACAAGGGTGGGAGATCACACCTGGGCCAGTCTTCTCCCAGCTCCTGCTCACCTGCCCCAAGCGGCGACATCCAGAGCGGCTACACGGTGTGGGCAAAGCAGGTGGGCTGCAACGGGGACTGCACAGGTTTTTTGCATGTTGCCCTCTGACTATTTCAGGAAAAAAACACAACCAAAAAAGACCAGTTTTTCTGTTTGTTCTCAAATGTAATACAAACTGAAGTTTAAGCAAATAAACAAAGCTGGTTATTATGTAATCTGCTTTTTCTCAGCATCTGCATTTCAGGATGCAAATCTCGGGAAGGCTTTGATTACAGAAACTGGGGCACTCGCAACCTTGACAACAATTTCAGACGTGAGCTGAATGCGATGCACACCAACACAAGCAGATACTGGATCCCAGGGGGACTCCTCACCAGCCTCTCTGGGCACTCCAGTCCTACGGTTATTTCTGGGTACAAGACCTACTGGAAATGGCTGTCTGAGTGATGCTATACACCTATATTTTGATGAACAGAAGAGTTTAAAGCAAAACGCTTCTGCTTCTGAGCACAAAAGGTGCTCAGAGCAAGTACCCCAACTGAGCTTCCACCCAGGGAACACATGACGGCCAGGTCTTGTGCACTTGGCCGTCAAATGTGAACATGCAGCTCTTGCGTCCTCTACATGACTCAATCACGATGGAGTTAGTTTGAGAAGCTTTCAGGAGAGTCCTGCTGAGGACAGAGCTTTGCCTTGTCCTATTCTGTGTTTTCTGCCTCTGCTCCAGAAGCTGGTAATTTTACTTCTTTTTACCAGCACCTTTTTCCACTTTCCCCTGTAATTTCATAATTAACATACTTCATCCATCACCTTTATATCCACTATTCATCATTGTTTAAGTTAAGCGTGGCCTTGTGCACCACGTGCATTAGCAATTGCTGATCAAGGGGAAATGTACGTGAGAGATGAGTACAGGCAAACCCAGATTACGTGGAGTAGCTATGGGGCTGTCTCATATGCTTCATTATCCCTGGGCATCAGTGTACCCCATTTCCTAAACTAGGTGAGCTCAGCTGTCCCCTGGAAATGTCTATGTCTATTTCAGAGATAAGTCCATCTTCTATGTGCTAAAATGTACAGGACACTTAAGTGACCTTAACTATGCCCCGTTGTGATATCAAGCCATGCATCTAGAGCTATGATTAACCTATTTCAGTGCCTGCAGTACCAAAGGAAAGGAAACAAACTACTTTTTATCCTGTGGTGCCCAATCAAGATAGTAAAATCCCTCCCAGGCTGTTTAGAAACCAGCTGGTTCTGATACCTTTCCTTGCAAAATGTTGTTCTTAGTGCAGCTACAAACATTTTTGTTTCATGTTTTCTTCTTAGTCTGATTATTCCCATTCTGCTCCCAAGCCAGATGTGAGACTGCCAATACAGCTTCATCCAATGAATCTCACTGATAAGAATTCATTAGCAATGACTTCCCTGAACTATTTTCTTATCCTGAATGCCTTCCTTAAATACAAGGGGGTGTATTGGTAACTCTCCATGCAAAGCATACATGTTCCCACAGCTTCAGCTTTCCTCCCTGGAGGAACTGAAGACTGTCCACAGCTTCCCCCCAGATGGCTGTGATTCTCTATGATCCACGTTAGCTTATGACCCACCCACTGACTGTTTTGAAGCCTTCACTCTTCTCTTTTACAGTGCATTCGTTTTGTTCTCTTACCTTCTCGAGTCCTTTCCCACCTTCTGTCATTTCAGCTGGCACCTCCTTGAAGTTCCGCTGCTGCTTTGTCACTGCATCTCTTTCGCTTGCCCACTTTGGCTCCCAGCATCTCCTTCTCAGCCTCATGTTTGCAGCACAGAATACCCCAGATAGCTCCGTTGGGAAGACTGTCAAGGGCTCTTGATTTGAGCTCTGCTTCTGAGAGACCTCAAGCTGTCTTCCTATCAGGGAGATACACATTTCTCCTGCGGAGTCCCTGTTATCCCTGTCTCAGTGAATCAGGGAGGAATACTACAGCTCTTTTATATGCATCCCCTAATTTATTTTGCAAGAGCTTTCCCGTGTAGCAAATGCTGCGTCTCCCTCACCTGTAAGACATCTTTGTTCCTCTCACCCAGTGTTAGAAATATATACAGCCAAGCAGGAAAAAGATGTTTGCTTGGTTGTTTATTTACATGTTTCCCTTGGTATTCGTGGCTTCTGCTGTAAGTTGCCTTCTTCACAACAACCTGAAAGCAAGAAGGCTGCTGTGGGCTTTAGGGCCCACTGTACTTCTTGTGACCTTTCATTTTCCTTTAATGAGGCCCTCCAAGAGTGGAAGGTGGAGCTGGGATGGGCCTGTTCCTTTTCTGCAGCCATAGGAACAATGGCTGCAGGGAAAGCCTCAGCACAGACCACTGCTTTGGTGATGCTCCCCTGTCCCATGATCCTGACCTGGTCCAGCAGGTGGAGGGGGATGGAAGCACTGATGGGGAGTAGTCCTTGGAAGGAGGGGAAATGCTGAGAGGTAGGAGGGAAGAGGCAGGAGGAAGAAGGATATTTAGAGGAAGGAGAAATGGGAAATGTCAACACCTTTCCTGGCATTGAGGTGGATCCAGGAGCTGCTGCATGCACAGAGGCTCACTAAAAAATGTTGAGTAGTGTCAAATCAAAAGACGAAAAGAAGGTCCCAAGGAGCTGAAGGAGGGAGGGGTGAGGAAGCCAGCCCAGGTGTACTAATGGGCTTTACCAAAGGGAGGGGAGAAGCAGCCACCAAGAAATGGGAGGACTGGAGTGGAAAAACAGGGAAGAAGAGCCTGTTCTCACATGCCCCGTGTCCACTGGGGATGAGGCTGACCTGGGGCCAGGGGTAACAGAGGCTACATGCAAAGGGTGAAACACCGCTCCATGTGTGTTCCAGCAGGAGGTGGTAGAAGACTTCAAGATGTTCCTCAGAGCCATGCTGAAGCACATCAGGGATGAAACCAGTGGTTCTCCCACCCTTCCATTTCCACAGATGGAAGCCTTGGCCCCACAAAGGTGCTCTCTGAATGCAGCAGCCTTCTCTCCACTGTCCCTTGCAGCTAATCAGAGGCTTTGCTTGGGGCTTAGAGGAGCAATGTCCTACATCTCACAGGCCCTGTTCACAGGGGAAGAAAAGGTGTATGGGACACAAGGAGTCCTCTCCCCTCTGCTTGGGCTTTGTGAAGAACTTGCGTGGATGCTACATAAAAGTGAAATGTAAAAAAAAAAAAAAAAAAGGGGGAAAAAAAGCCAGAAACTCAGAATAAACAAAGGCAAATATTTCATGACAGGCTGGACGGTGCTGTATTAACAACAATTCGAACATTAGTTTTACAAAACAAGAACCCCATAAACCCCTGAGCTTGAGTAGCAATGGCCTTCATGAGAATCCCTATGGAAGGACACTACCCTTTGACAGCCTATTGCCATCTCATTTGATCCACCATCCCATGCCAAACAACATCCTCTGGGCTCCCCATCAATCCCCATCAATCACCCACCCATCTCACATGATGGTGATGGTGGAGCTGCCTTTGGTCATTCCATCTCCAAGCTAAGAACTGAAAATTCCTCCAGTACTCCAGGGGCTCTAAGACCATTATAAAGTGACCACAAGGGGAGACTTAATTAAAAGTGCATGCACTGTGAGCAGCCTTACAGTCTCATTGCTTTGCTGTTCTTCTTTGTTGTTCTGACAACAGTCTGCTGCCATGTACCTTTATTTTAAATGGAAGTGTTTGGAAAAAAAGATGGTTTTTTCGATATCTATTGAGCTCTTAACATGTTTTCATGTGCTCTAAAGTGAATAACCATAATAATGGAAAGGAATCCCTGTTACAAAGCATGGGAGCAATAAAAGCTTCATGCTGCTTGAATAAATCACTAGGAAGCTGTAAAATGGATCTATGACATGCATGGCTCTGATTGTTACAAAATGCCACTGCACTGTGATGTGTAAGAAGTACGTGCATGAGAGGCAGATCAGAGAGGAGCATCCATCCCCATGATCACTCGCAGAAAGAGAAGCGGAGATAAGACTGGTAGCTGACTGCCATCTCTGGGACAAGGAGCACGCTGAGATGGTGACAGGGTATGAAGGATACACAGAAGATCTTGGATGGATTCATGCCTGCTACATTCATGGATTTAAGAGCAAGATAGCATGTCTGAACCGGTTGCCCAAGGCTCAATTTAAAGTGCATGGGAGAAAAGAGTCTCCTCTAGGCAGGAATTTTTGTACACTGTCTGAGAATGAGATAAATCACCTTCTGCTTTTGTGTGCAGGAAACCACAAGAGTTTTGTGGACTGAGCTATCTAACTTTAGTGCCCAAACGGGGGCAAACCTATTCCCCACCTGAGCCCACACAGACACTGCAAAGCCATCACACCTTTGGTCACCCACACAGAGCCGACTGGGAAGTTCCCAATTATCACTAGCTCCCCTATTCATAGAATCATAGAATGGTAGGGGTTGGAACCCCCTGCCAGAGCAGGAGCACCCAGAGCAGCCCACACAGGAACAGAGCGAGGTGGGTCTTTAAAGGCTCCAGAGCAGGAGACTCCACAGCCTCTCTGGGCAGCCTGGGCCAGGCTCTGGCACTCTCACAGGGAAGAAGTTTCTCCTCATGTTGAGGTGGAACTTCCTGTGTTCCAGTTTGTGCCCAGTGCCCCTCATCCTACCCCAGGGCACCACTGACAAGAGCCTGGCCCCTTCTCCTTGCCCCCCACCCTGCAGAGATTTGTAACCATTGCTCAGCTCCCCTCTCAGGCTTCTCTTCTCTAGGCTGAACAGCCCCAGGGCTCTCAGCCTTTCCTCACTAGAGAGATGTTCCAGTCCCTTCAGCATCTTTGTAGCCGTTGGACTCTCCAGTATTTCCCTGTCCCTCATGAACTTAGAAGATCAGTACTGAACAGGATACCCCAGATGTCCTCGGCCAAGGGGACTGAGGATGGGTTGTTTCCCATGTTAGATGTGCTCCTGTGCCTGGCTGGATGAGTCACCGTTCACTCTACTCTGGTGCGAGATCAGCTGCCATGAATCAGGAGAGCAGGAGCATCACTGCCACCTCTCAGGGGAGCTTACCTACCTTATCTACCAGTACTCAATATATTCCTGTGTGCCCATTGATAAGACTATTTAACTGAAGAATAGGGATCTCCAGCTCCTGATTTCTCTGTCAGGCAGATTTGATGCACATGGGCATACAGAACACACTACTTTAGGAGCAAAACTGAAATGTGTTCCCCCACCCCCCCCAAAAAAAAAACAAACAAAAACATGCTGTTGATTGTCTCTTTTACTTTAGAATAAGAGAAAATGCCACCAAAGGAGTGTGGAACATGACCATTTTGGTTATAAATGTGGATGTGTGTGTGCGTGAGCACGTGTGTCTTGCTATATTGAATCAGACACAGGATGGCAACTGGTGCCATCTTCAGCCCAGCCGAAGACATTCAGCTTGCAGCACAGAGTCAGGGAATGACACCAAGACGAGAGCTGCACAGGCTGCCTGACACATGGGAGAAGACAGCCCGATTGCTCAGCCTGTCCTGCTCCTCAGGGCTGCTCCCAGCACTCGGTGGATGGTTACCTACAATCTGGAGATTAGGAACAGTCCTGCAGTTTTCTTCCGTGCTAACAGCAATCCCCACTGTAGCTTGCTTAAAAAAAAATGTAGATGAAGCAAAAGAGTAATTAATGGAGATCCTTCTAAGGATGGAGGCTTACCCAGGGTTGGGCTGCTAACTGAACTGGACTGTTTTCAGAAATGCTTAATGCACAGATTCAGTATTTGAAATATGGAACCTGTTCACATACTTAGCAAGCAGCAGCACGTGAACATGGGCACCAGAGTCTAACAAGACCAACTTTAAGAAATGAGAGGAAAATGAAGCTGCACCTAGAAAGACCCCAGACACGCTGCAGAGACAGACTCCGAGCACAGATGCTGGATTTGCAGACAGAAGACCTTGCTGAGGTGTGTTGATAATAGAAACAAGAGTGTGATAAGGAGAAGCTGAGAAGGGATGAAAATGAGACAGTAAAAGTAAGGCTTTTGTTGTTTTGTCAAGGAGCGAAAACTAGAGGAAGTGAGAAAACTGTGTGAGGAATAATAGCAAAGCCACTAGACAAGGTAATAAATATGTCTGATGAACAATGTAGCTCCAGCCAGGAGGAGACAGGAGACCATTTTCAAATCAAAACAAAAGAGCAGAAATGGGGAATAGCTACACTGGAGTGCAAAACTCTGGCACCCACGTGCAAACGTTGGAAGCGGAGAAGTTTCCCGGTTTAAAGTTGAGATGATTGTTGGGCACGTAATTTCACCTTGAAGGTAAAAGTTGTTTGGAGAAGCAGATCTAACTCCTGATGGCACACAGGGAAACACATCAAATGATGTCTGGAGAGGAGCGGTCTGACCAGATGTACTTCAGTGCAGGGCTGTGACAAAATCACAGTCTCTGCAGACATCTGAGGTCACAGTAGATATTGCAAAAAGCATTACAAAAGGACGAGAAATGCCCATCCCATTTGATGCCACTTGGTTTCCAGATGACATAGTCACACCAGCAGCAGTACAGGCACCTGAGCTTCTGTTGGAAGAGATTTTCCAAGTGAGTTCAGCAGAACCAGAAGGTATCTGCCAGCCATGTTTTTCTTAGCTCTGCTATTAGTATGATGGCCAGTCTCTTACCCACGGGGCTGCAGAACCTGATGGGATATAATTTCCACCACACCAGCAGATGGGAGAAATATGAATTCTTTCAAGCACACTTTTAAAAACTGAATCTGTGCATAAAATAATTTTTCCACAAAGAAGTCACAAAACATAATGTGCTGTTGCTCAAGAGGTCTTTGAACAAAGGAAAACCCAACCTTGAGCAGAAAGGCCTTGGTGGACACTTCTCTCAGGGCAACAGTGGGACATAGAAAGAGAATGGAGAAGGGACCTGGCAGCATGCAATCCAAATGTAACGCAGTATTCTGCAGATGGGTGCCCAGCAGACAAGCAGAAGATAGAAAGAGACCATGATGCAGCCTATGAGGCAGCTGGAACACATTGCTCCATGAGCACTGGTGGAGGAGGAACTGACAAGTGTTCAGCTAGAGTCCTCATCACTCCTGTGGAAATTGCACAGTAAGCAGCAGCCAAACAGCAGTGAGAAAATGTCAGGTGAAATGAGGAGCTGACTGACTGGAAACTGCTGAACAAAGAAAGATGCTTTTCGTCTCCAGTGCCTGGGCACCTAAGTCCTGTCCATCAGAGTCTGCTTCCAAGCACAGAATTCAAAGTGGCCTAGGAGGAATGATCAGTTGTGCCCTGTGACAGGACAACAGGTAACAGCAGCAAGCTGAAACACAGGAAGTTCCACCTTAACTTGAGGAAACTCTTGTTTACTCTGAGAGTGACAGAGCCTGGAACAGGCTACCCAGGGAGGTTGTGGAGTCTTCTTCTCTGGACACTTTCAAGACCTACCTGGATCTGTTCCTATGTGGGCTGCCCTGGGTGTTCCTGTGCTGGCAGGTGGGTTGGACTCGGTGATCTCCAGAGGTCCCTTCCAACCTCTACCATTCTATGCTCTCATGAGACCTCACCTGGAGTACTGCATCCAGTTCTGGAGTCCCTATTACAGGAAGGATATGGATGTGCTGGAACGTGTCCAGAGAAGGGCCACGAGGACAATCAGAGGGCTGGAGCACCTCTTCTATGGGGACAGACTGAGAGAGTTGGGCTTGTTCAGGCTAGAAAAAAGAAGGCTCCGGGCAGACCTTATTGTGGCCTTCCAGTATCTGAAGGGGGCTACAAGAAAGCTGGGGAGGGACTTGTTAGGCTGTGGGGCAGTGATAGGACTGGAGGGAATGGATTAAAACTAGAGACAGGTCGATTCAGGTTGGACATCAGGAAGAATTTCTTCCCTATGATGGTGGTGAGACCCTGAACAGGCTGCCCAGAGAGGTGGTGGAAGCCCCATCCTTGGAAGTGTTTAAGCCCAGGCTGGATGGGGCTGTGAGCAACCTGCTCTAGTGGGAGGTGTCCCTGCCCATGGCAGGGGGGTTGGAATGAGATGGCTTTAAGGTCCCTTCCACTCCTGATAATTCTATGATTCTATGATCTTAGCATGATGTAGGAATGCATTTTCTTTCTTTTTTTCTTCGTCCCATGTCTGGACTTCATCTCACATCAAGTGTCTGATTTCATCACCCTCAGGATCCTTCAATATCGAGATACAGACATCTCTGGAAGGTAATTCATACAACTCACCCTTTGCCCCTGGCTGGAGGGGACCATCTCTACTGCCTGCAAAGAGGGCAGGAGGGCAGAGTGGAGCAAGTCAGAGATGACTCCTCCAAGGCCTGACCTTCATGAGGGACAGAATCTTTGTTTCTTGGCAGCAACGAGCCCACCTGCTGACAAAGAGGGTTGCCCTTTGCCCACTGCACCCAGCTGTACAGGCCCTGTGTCTGCACAGGCCATGCAGCAGAGTGCTGGCAAATAGAGCCGAGACTGGAACGGCACCCATCATCCAGATGAAGGCACAAACTCTGGGAAAAAAAAATCTGGTCTCACCTTGCAAAACAGGACTTGCAGCCACATTCGTATCCACATCACCATTGGGTCTATGGTCAATGAAAGAAAGATTTCAAAGTTATGCGTTTAAAAAAAGCAAGACATTAGAAACTGGAAGACTTTTGAGCTATTAGGCTGCCAGGCAAGACAGAGAGATAGCCCCTAAGATTTATTAACATTATCTGCTACGCAACTCCTGATACAGCTTCAGAACTTGTGGGAAGTCTTATTTATCAACCACAGGGAAAGGACAAATGTAAGAACAGGCCATGACAGATAATAATTCAATGTGCTGGGTGAACATACAGCGACTGGCATTTTTCATTTCACTTCTCTGTTTGCAAAGAACTTGGCACTGGTGTTTTCATTTAATTTCTCTGTAAGAGACTTGGCCATTCATTTTGGCTGTATATCTGATAAGCAAAGCTAAGGAAACACAAGGCACATGTTGTTCTTGAGTGGAGCAGAGTCAGGGAAGCTGAAAAGAAAATACGTTTTTATTAACAACTCAAATATTGACTGTATGTTGCAAAGAAGGAGGGAGGGAAAACTTGCTCCAAAAGTAACCTCAGAAGAATCACAGGCTGTTGCCAAAAAGTCTTTATGTTTTCTTGGCTTGATAGACATGGTGTCACACTGGAAAACTGAGTCCTGCACTGTGCAAATGTCAGTGGTCAGTTTGGGGAGATGCACAGGCACATATGATGTGGGCATATATCTACAGAAGCCATCACACATGGGGTCGCAAGGACTGCTCAGCTGTAGTTAGACGGGGACAGAGCAGTGCAGCACCAGTTCAGATACATGTAAGAGCAGAGGCAGAGTTGTAAGAGTGATGTGGCATGGTTGTGTCAGAGACATTTGAGCGTGGAGAGGAAGAATAGTCCCATATGGTGTGCCAGCACACTGTGGAGCTGGAGGGTGCCAGGCTGCAGCAAGCGCACAGCTACAGGTATTGAAGTGTGAAGGCTAGGGGAGTCCACAGGGACATTCCTGGGGCTGGGAGCAAGAGGGATCAATGGGGTCTCTCTTGTTTCCCTCTTCCATCTTTCAATAAGATTCAGGAAAGGAAATTCTTCTTCTGGGCCAGCCAGAAACAACCCTGTACTTCCTCATCAACTGTTCTTTCTTTTGAAAGTGGTAGAAAACTAGGGCAGAGAAGACGCAGCCCATTAGGCATTGCCAGATTCAGTTCTAGGCTGATGTCTGATGCAGTTTTCACCAGAAATACTCAGCCTCTTGGATGAGACCTCCAGTAGCTGGTAATTGACAGCATAGGGAATAAGGAAGGGATATTCTGATGTGGTGACTGATGTAAAGCGAAGTGCCCTGCAGACAGGAATTGGCAGAATCTGAGAGATGCAGACAGGGAAAGCAAAGGTACCTTGAACAGGAGCAGCCACACCAGGATAAAAAATGGGCCATCTGGGTTATTTCATTCCCAGCAGATCTACCTATGTCTCCTGCAAAAAAAAATTTCAGTAGCTGCTTCTCTTTTGGGAGGCAGAAAATATGATCTATTGGTCAGAACACTTCAGATAGTCTGTCCAGAGCATTTTTCTACCTCACATTTCCACTGTTGTGTGAGATGTCAGTGGGGTGGAGCAGCACCTCCAGAGATGGGGAAATATTCCCAAGAGAGAAGGATTTGCCAGGGTACCGAAGGAGGAAGGAAGTCCTGGAACACAACAAGATTCCACATGCTGTTTGTTCTTGTATGGGGGAAGCTCCTGCTTCACTTTTTCCCATCAAAGACACCCCTTAAAAAAGGGGTTAAGGAGCTTACAAATAAAGGCAGGTTTCACTGAAATAGAAACTGGAAAAGGCATCTTCTTAAAGCAGAGACAAAATGAGTCAGAGTAAAGAGGGGCTGTAATTTTTTGTCTCCTGCCACTGTGCCCTTTCAGGCCTGCCTCCAGCACCTTTTTCCAGCTCAAGGCAGGTTGGTAGGACCCTGTTGATAGCAATAAATCTCTCTGGAAATTGCAAGAAGTAGACAGGAAATGTTTCATGAAAAGTTCTCTGCTGGGGGAAGACTTGCAGCTTGGGGTAGTAGACTGATGCCTGTGATTATTTGCCACTGACATGTTTGAAAGCATTAGGTTTGTGTTAATTACGTACTTGGGCAATAAAGCCTGGGAGTGTTTTAATTTCTAGGACTGGATGTTGTTTGACTGTACAATGAAGACATTTTGCTAAGATATATCTGGTGTTGGCTATCCCAACATCACAGATTCTGCTGAAGTACGGAGTTTAATAATGTTTTGAATGTGGTAGTGGTGCCAGTACACATTAATTCATGATGGAATGCAGGAATATGGTACTCCAAATCTATTGCATGATTTGTGGCCATGTAGAGCACAAAGTAAATGTAGGAATAAAAAGTGCCGGCTTGTGAAAGGACAAGTAAGGTAATGGGGTTTTGGCAGCTCCTCTGCAATGGTAACTTCACCATCTCTTCAAAGTTTTGTCCTGCCAGGCTGAGGCAGAGGTAAGCATGGAAGGGGAGTCACCTCAGTGACCCATTTGCCATCTGACAAGCCTCGTTTCCACCATCCTGGAATCTCAGAACGTCCTACCATCTGGCTAATATATACCCTGAGCAACCACACTCAGATCACACTGCAGTGCCTCTGTTAGCATTCGGTAGCAGTTTCAACACTGGCTTCTGAATGTGGATTGTACTGAGTAAATGAAGGAGGTAAAGTAATCAATAGCCACACTTTCAGAAGAGGAAACAGAACTGTTTGGACAGCAACACACAAGTTTTCCATGCTTTTTAATGCCTGTGTCACCATCAATGCAAGATGTCCAGTCTGCACAGCACCCATGCTAAGTGTGAATGGAAAAACAGTGTGGGATTTTTTTCAAAGCTGGTGGAGCAATACATGGATGTTTGGTGTAGGCAGAAGCTTTGCTTGTTTGCGTGTGTGCTTATGCAGCGCACACCTTCACAGCTTCAACACTGGAATAGAAATGGCATCCAGGATGACTCTCTTTTATTTGTCAGGAAAAGGTAGCAATGAAGCCACAGTGGTATGTTTGTCCTGTTCCTGCTTCGGAAACAAACTTCCCAGACATTTCCAATAAACAGCAATGATCCAAGGAGATGAAGCTGGTCCTTCATTAATCAACCTTCAGATTTGCCTGGGGCTTCTTGTAATTGATTCAGAGCAGAGTTTCAATTCTCCAGAAACGAAGAATAAAATAAATTTACCAAGTTTAACTCCAGCGTGTCAATCCAATTTCCAGTGGTTTTATTTCCTTGGACAATTTTCTGACACTCTCAGCTTGGTAGTGCAGGAGCATATTGCTAAAACAATACTCCAGATGTGTGCCGGAATGCAGGCAGGTCTCTGTTTTACCCACCTCACTCCAGCGTAATTATTTTAAAGAGTAAAGCTTTTTATAAGTGACACCTCCTGCAGTGTCATCTGGTCCCTAGATCAGACTTTATACCACTGTAGGTCTTTCGCAAAGATCTGAATGAACCATTCTTGGGCCCTGATTTGCTTAGGAGTGCTGCAAGTTGATTTGTAATTTAGTTTTTGTGGGCTGTGAGGACTCTTGTAGAAAGTGTCATAAGAAATTGCCCAGCAAATACATGAGAAAGGTGGTCATCTGAGTTCAGCTAAGGAGAAGGAAGGGCAGGGCAGTAGAGAATCTTATTCACTCACCCCCTTGCTCCACCTCCCCCCTTTATGCAGATACTGGCAAGTCACTCAGGGAACAAACCCAGGGAGCTCAGCTATCAGGGTGAGTCGGCCGTGTTCCCTCTCACTAGCTCTCCTCCCCTTTGCTGAAATCACCACAGATTCTCTGTTCCTCGCACTGCCCACTGCACCACAGCTGCTGCTGCCACAAGCAAACGCTCCTCTTGCACAGCTCCTCATCAGCATGGATGTTCACACGAGTTACCCAGGCCCAGGGAGGTAGGAGAAGGAAGTTACACAAATGTTATTAAATAGGTTATGATTTAAGAGAAGTGGTAGTTCAGAATTAAAGTGAATATTTGGGATCAGAGCTTTGAAACATCGACTCAGCTGTTCTGAAATGTAACTTTTGATAACATGACCCATAAAGCTTTCCTTAAAGTTCACATCTCTTCTTTTTTCTTTAAAAAAAAATTTTTTTTTTTTTTCCCCTTCATACTAAAGCCCCAGAACATAAAATCCACCCATTTCTCTTATTGGGTTGCCCTTTTTTTTTTTTATAAATGTCATCCCTTTCACACAAGGAGCAGAATTTCTCACTGTCCCTGATTCTGCAACAAGAGCAGCAATTCTCCTATATATGACCATTTACAATGAGATTCACAGAATCACAGCATGGTAGGGGTTGGAAGGGACCTTGAAAGATCATCTAGTCCAGCCCCACTGTCAGAGCAGGACCACCCAGAGCAGATCACACAGGAACAGATCCATGTGGGTTTTGAATGTCTTCAGAGAAGGAGACTCCACAGCCTCCCTGGGCAGCCTGTTGCATGCTCTGTCACACTCACCATGAAAAAGTTTTTCCTCACATTTACATAGAACCTCCCATATTCCAGCTTGCACCCATTGCCCCGTGTCCTGACATTGAATGTAACTGAGAAGACCCTGGCTCCATCCTCCTGCCACTCACCCTTTACATCTTTATAACCATGAATGAGGTCACCCCTCAGGCTCCTCTTCTCCAAGCTGAAGAGCTCCAGCTCCCTCAGCCTTTCCTCAGCAGGGAGATGCTCCACTCCCTTCAGCATCTCTGTGGCTCTGCACTGGACTCTCTCGAGCAGTTCCCTGTCCTTCCTGAACTGAGGGGCCCAGAACTGGACACACTATTCCAGATGTGGCCTCACCAAGGCAGAGCAGAGGGGCAGGAGAACCTCTCTTGATCTACTCACCACAGCCCTTCTAACCACCCCAGGATGCCATTGGTCTTCCTGCCACGAGGGCCCATTGCTGGCTCATGGTCACCCTGCTGCCCACCAGGACCCCAGGTCCCTTTCCCCTGCGCTGCTTTCCACCAGGGCAGTCCCCAGCCTACACTGGTACCTGGGGCTGCTCTTTCCCAGATGCCAGACTCTGCACTTGCCCTTCTTGTATTCCATTAAATCTCTCCCCACCCCGCTCTCCAGCCTGTCCAGGTCTGGCTGGATGGCAGCTCAGCCTTCCAGTGTGTCAGCCACTCCTCCCAGTTTGGTGTCGGCAGCAAACTGCTGACAGTGCACTCTGTGCCCTCACCCAGGTCGTTGGTGAACATACTGAACAGTACTGGTCCCAGTACTGACCCCTGAGAGGCTCCACTAGATACAGGCCTCCAACCAGACTCTGTCCCACTGCCCACAGCTCTCTGGCTTCTTCAGCCAGTTCCCAGTCCACCTCGCTACCCAATCCTCCAGAGCGCACTGCCTCAGTTCAGCTCTGGGGATGCTGTGGGGGGCAGTGTCAAACGCTTTACCACTGCTCTACCATCATCTGTCCACTTGGTTATGTCCTCATAAAAGGCTATCAGGTTGGTCAAACCTGACTTCCCCTTGGTAAAACCACGCTGACTGCTCCTAATGTCCCTCTTATCTTTGATATGCTTCAAGACAGTGCCAAGGATAAGTTGTTCCATCACCTTTCCAGGGATGGAGGTGGAGCTGACTGGTCTCTAGTTACCTGGGTCCTCCTTATTACCCTTTTTGAAGACTGGAGTGACATTTGCTTTCTTCCAGTCCAAACTGGGAGTGCTCTCTACAACTCCCTGAAGGGAGGGTGTAGGCAGGGGGGTGTTGGGCTCTTCTCCCAGGCAATTAGTGACAGGAGAGGCCATGGCCTGAGGCTGCGCCAGGGAAGGGTTCACTTGGATACCAGGAAACACTTCCTGACAGAGAGGGTGATCAGACAGTGGAATGGGCTGCCCAGGGAGGTGGTGGAGTCACCGTCCCTGGATGTGTTTAAAGGCAGGCTGGATGTGGCACTGAGTGCCATGGTCTGGCCCATGTGGAGGTGTTGGGTCATAGGCTGGACTTGATGATCTCAGAGGGCTTGTCCAGCCTCAGTAACTCTGTGATTCTGTAATTCTCTTCACCCCTTTTCCTTTCCCCAGCTTTAATGGTTTCCCCAGATTTTCTCCTTGTTCCAGTTCCTTCTCATAACCTCTGTTCTCAGCTCCCTCTAATTTAATTTCTGTTTCCTGCAGCTGTAACTTTATCTATGATGCATTTTTCTCTCTCCCAGTGAGGCAGAACATCCTCTAAATCTTCCAGGAGCAGAGCAGCTGCAGACATCCCAAAGCACATGCCAGCTCAGTCCTCCCACCTGCCTAGTCCTGCAGGTATATGCCTTTGCTTTCCCAATTGACTGACCAGTGCCATCCTCTTCCACCTTCTTCCTCACCAACAGCCATTGATATAAATATCAATAATGATGAATTATGAATTGGCTTAGTACTATTTAATAATTTACTCATTGCTTTAAGTTCTTCCAACAGTTTGTTAGACACCAAAGCTCAGCTAAAGAATTTAGCTTCAGAATTTTTGAACATTCTGGACCATATTTATTAAAACAAAATATAAAAATAAGTAAGAATGGAAAAGTTAGAAAGATAACATAAAATTGTTCTGTGTGAGGAATAACTACCAAATGTCTGCATTTAAGAGGGTGATTTAAAGTTTTATCTGGGAGAAATAATAGAATGTAATAGATTCCACAGACAATAATCAGGGCCATGTCTCGAAGTGCCAATCTTACCTCATTTGCTATTCTGGAGAAGATGACTTTGTTATCAATAATGAAATGAATTGGCTCCTTCATTTAGAATCTTGTTAATACCACGCAGGCTCTTCTGTGTCCATTTGTTCAGTAGTCTTAACCAAAGATTAATTCCATGGCTAAAATGGAAATAATTTCCTTAAACATCAATTAGCTTGAACATTGTCTTTGGGGCAGCAAGTACCAGTCTGTTCTTTCTGTGCTAACACACTCTTCAGAGCACCTCAAAGGAAAGGAGGACCAGACTGAGTCCATAAGGCACAGGGTCAAATGGTGGAACATTCTCTCTAGAGGAGAATATCCTCCATAGTCCCTTTCCAGGAAAAGTGTCTCTTTTCCATCATTTAACCATATTCCACATAATCATGTCAGAAAAATATTTACCATTTTGATCCTCCATTTGAAAACCATACAGCACTTCAGCTGAAAGACATCCTGGCTCCATATTATTTCATTAAAATTGGGACACATAATTGCATTGTCTGTATTCAACTGCCAGCTATTGCATTTTTTTTTCCACAGCGACAACCAATTCTTAATCTCATGTAGGTGACCTAGCAAAGGTTGGTGTTTGGGAGTCAGGGATGTCCCTTCTATGGTTCCTTCCTCTTAACTCCAACATGCTCACTGGTGGCCGGGAGGTAGGTGGCTACAAGGACTATGCCAGGCCTGTGCTCCCAACAGGGAGGAATGCTTGAGCAGCTTTTTCATCTACCCTTACAAATACGTGCACACAATATTAATTTATCAGATGATTTTCAAGTAACTTTATGCTCAGTCAAGCCCATAAAATACCACTGTTGCCTTAACTATTTGCATGTCAGAGCACCAATGGCTCCCCAGAAAGACCATGGAACATTTCACTGTTCATCATAATCAAAGAGAGCTCTCTGCCAGCACTAAAACTGACACTCTGGGGTCAAACACCCACATGTGTGAGGGACTGAGGACAAAAGAGACATTCATGACAATGTGCCACATCACTCCCTCCATAGCGACCTGAGGCATGAGACTAGAGCAGACCTCCATGGTCTTTGGACTGTGTCTTCCACAGTAATAACCACATCACAAAATCTCTACTGTAAAGTGGTCTTGCAGACGCAGCTGGATTCTAGCCAGAGTCTGATACCTCCTTTCATTAACCCTTACTCCCAGTGTAGCTTGCAGGTAGATGTGAAGAGGTGAGCAGAATGAGAGGGAAGCTATAAATATAAGCAGTGTTTTCAGAGTCCTGGAAATGTCCACTTTTAATAAGCTCATGTAGCAACTCGGTTCATGAGATGAGCAGATCCTCCCCTCCCTACATCTTTCCAATAATATTCATTAGGTTACAAGTTGTTCACCTTAATTACAAGCTCAGACTCAGTGTCCTCGTTAACCACTGCCCAGGAACATTACACAGCACCAAACAGATGTAATGCAGAAATAGGTGACTGCATCCTGAAGGAGAAGAGTGGAAGAAGTAGTGCTGCGAGGAAAGAGGGAGCAGCTCAGTAGATCAAGGGCTGGAGCATTTCAGAACTGAAGAAACAACTGGGAAAGACTCATAGAAGTTTGGGTTTTTTATCAGTCAAGTGAGCTACAAAAGGGACGATGAACTACTTTTCATTTTGCAAGATCAAAGGTACAAGATTTGTTTAGAAGTGTAAACTTAACTGAAAAAGAGAAAGCTGATTATCAGATGGTGAGTAGCTGAGAAAGAACTGAGTATAGATATTCTACACAGTAAAAGAAAAAAAAAATTTCTTGAAAGTACTGAAAGGCAGCTGCATATAACGACTCTCACATCATCTTGCTAGACCCAGGTGTGCACATTACTGTGATATCCAAGTTACAGCCATAGGTTTGAGAGAAAAACTTGTCTATTAAATACAGGCTTATAACATTCAGATCATGCATCATTCCTAACACAGGTGTCTGTGAGATACATGAAGAAGATAATATTTGTTTTGGTTTTTCTTTCCTTCCCTTATTGGAAAACAATGTGAGCAGTAGATATTGATATAGGAGGACAAGATTCTCTAGAAATAAAGAGAAAACAGAAATAAATGAAAAAACCACAACCAACACACCAAACTCCACACCTGTCTAAAAGACAAAGAACATACCCAGTTAGGATTAGTCCTTTATTTTAAAGAAAGAAAGAAAAAAACCCACCCGCAACAAACTCCAAACCCAAATGTTGGGCATCTAAGGACAGTAAAATAAATCATTTAAATTAAAGGTTGCTGTAGGCTGGTTTATACCTGACAAAACACTGCATTACAAATGCTAAACCACTAAGCCTCATATGCAAAACTAATGTTCACCATATATGGTATACTTGTTATCTTAACGACAGACAAGAGGAGCATAATTAAGCATAGGAAGAGTCAATACTTTATATAGACTATAGTTTAAAAAACTCTGAATCCAGAAATTAAGTAGTCATGTAGAACAGGGTGCCAAAAGTGGTGTCAGATATCAGAAAGTCAAAGAGCAATACTCTGTCTTTCTATGGCAAAACCAAATTATGCTGCAGCACCCTGGAAATATGAGCAGTCTCCAGATGACATGGTACAAACAGAGAGGTTCATGTTAGACTTGCTGGTTGTCACAGCAGGGACTGGCTTCCTGGAGAAAACTGGCATCCCATGGGTGGGATTCACCTGCTGTAACTTAGAGATGTAAAGGTCAGTTGTCCAAGACCACACCAGTCACTGCAGGTTTCCTACCATCAATAGAGAAAAGGGGATTATGCCATATTATAGATGTCATGTTTCCAACGGTTTTGCAGAGCATCTGGCAAGACTAGCTCAGGCTGAGGTTTTGGATCAGAGATCACAGCTAAAAAACTGACATCTGTAGCCCAAAACTTCTAGAGGAAAACAAGGACGGAGGAGCTGAGCAATCAACAGTAAGGTATCATTTCCCACTTTCCCTACTGCCTCAGTACCAGACAACTGGAAAGCAGTAAATATGGTCCAACTTTATAAAAAGTGCTCCTTGGGAGGTGAGAGAAACACACACACACCAGTGGGTCTGGCTGGAACTACTCTAAAGAATGGGTTGAATGGACATACAGGCAATTATGATATGTGGGAGAAACAGGAAAGAAAAAAGTATGCATTGGGATAAAAAAGTATCCTTACTGGGATTTATTTTGAAAAATACAAGTGTGGGAGTGACAAAGACCTACTAACACTCTCCTTGGATTTCCACATCCCTTCCAGGAGTGATCCTTATCAGAGATAGCTGAAGAAATTCATCAACCTTGGGATAAAATGGCTGGTCCTGACATAAATAGCTACTTAAAAGATGGGAAAATAACATATCAGTGGAGGGAGGTCAGCAGTGGCTCAGGTTGCTTGTAAATGACCTGAAACAACCATGAATATTGAAATGATAGTGCTGACGACATTAAGTGATTCAGGACTGAAAAGAGGGCTGACTGCAAAACAGCGCAGAGAAATCTGCCAACATTGACTAGATGAGAAAATGACAGTTGAAATTTGGCATAGGTAAACATAGAATTATGCAACATAAGGAAAAGAGCTCTACATTTACATCCATAATGATAGGGTTTGAGTTAGCTATTATTGCTCAGGAAAGAGTTCTTCAAGTCAGTGGATCAAGAGAGATTTATGGTTTTATAACAGATGGTCCTATGGAAATATCAACTCAATCAGAGAGAAAGGAAATTGATGCTGGGATATACTAAGAAAGGAAAAGAGGGCAAAACTGAAAACGTAGTCATGCCACTGTATAAAACCCGGGTGTATCTACATCCTTAACGCTGAGCCCTCAGAAAGGCTATTGTAGTGTTGGAAAACATTTAGAGAAGATAACATATATGATCAGAAGTCCGGAATAAGGAGCACAGTAGATCATTTCATTTAGAAAAAAATAGAAATATGTGAGGGGAAAATAATGCACATCTTGGAGTGGACTGGGGAAAATAAAGGGATTTATCTTCATTCAGTATGTGGCACTAGGCTGGGAGACTGGTGGCAGACTCAAAACCATCAGAAGATAAGCTATGGACTCTCCATCACTGAATGCTGCAGAGGCTAAAATTCAGTGTGAATCTTCAAAAAAATCAACAAAGCCATGGATGAAAAAAGTATTTGAAACCATGAGATACAAGGATATCATCCTTTCCCATAAGGTCCCTGTGCTGCAAATCACTGGAGCCTACAAGGACACATTGGAGACATCCCTATTCTTCCTCTCTTTATCCTCTTTTGCATCTGCAGTGGCTCCTGCTCTGAGCTGAAGCATCTCATGGTCATGTCTCCAGGAAAACCATTCAAACACAAAGTAAATATCTGAGATTGCTGTAGGTGGAGAGTGAAAATAATTGTAAATTGTATCATTTCACAGAAACTGAATAGAACACCAGCAAGAGATGCATTCTGGTTTTTTTTTTTTTTTTTCCTTGTAGGAGGGTTTGTTATATTAAACTATTTTGTACATATTTGATCTCTTTGACTATTTTAAGGGGCTACTAGACTGACTTAACAGCTATTTATTCCAGAGACAAAAATGAGAGGAAAGTTGATTTTTAACACTAGAATCTCATTTACTGTCTGAATGTGCCCAACCAAGAAAGATCATTACGTATCGACATAAAGTTGTAGAGTTTGAGCCTAGAGGTCATTGAAAGATGCCTATACAAAAAAAGCGCTCCAGTATGTAAGCTGTGCAGACAGCCTGTGCAGAAGATGAAATATATCTTTCAGCAACTATTTCTCCAATTACTCTCTGAGATAGAAATGTATCTTCAGAACAAAATCCAGGTCCTGGGTAGATGCTGCCTTTGTATTGCTCTGGACGTTCACATTCAGTATGTTTCCATCAGACTCCAAGGTCCTTCTCAGAATTAGTATTTGCCACATTCACCCTTTTTCCTTCCCCTGCTCCTGCCTGTCTGTTCATCATGATGTGCCTTCATGGTTTCTAGATGGATGGTCCTGAAATGTTATTTCTTTGTTTGTCCAGATCATTAATCAGCATACAAATCCACATAACAAACTTGGCACATACAAATAATTTTCAAGGAATAATCCCGTGAAATATTCACAGGTTACTGAACCATTCTACCTTTGTTACTCAACATTTATTAAACATGGATGCTGCACCTTCTGCTTTCATATAAATTCGAAACAAAGGTAAGCTTCCCATGCAACCACTCTTCCTTTACCCTAGAGTCATATTGGGTCTGGGCTTTGGTTTGCTTTTAATCCTATATAATCATAAAAATGTCTAGGGGTATTCATATCCCATTTAAGAAGAGCTGCAGCCAAAGATCAAACACACTTTTTCATAGAGTGAACATATTTTGTATGGGAAGTTGGCTGTTTTTATTCTGGCAGATACCCTTTCAGGATTTTCCCTCTCTTTGCTTTGCACAGAATTCTTTCCCCAGGGAGTGTAGATCCCACTGAAGTACGTCACACTCAACCTCGGAGGCTTTCAGTATGTTTTCTTCCTGCTTTTATGCCAACAGTTTACCCCCCATGAAAACAAAAGGAAGATCTGATTTTCAAAGCAGATCCGTGAGGAACTATAAGCTGCTGCGAGAGTGACAGGCTGTAATTTGCTCAACAATGCAGTTTGAGCCTTCTTTTGATCCCTTTGCTACTATCAGCAAATTGGTCCAGGATATCAGGAAAAAGAGCAGAAATACAAATTTACAGTGGTGCTCTTCAGAGCACACTCCTCTTCATTGTAGATTTGGCCATCAGTTGGGTGTGAGAGAAGATGTGTTTAGGCTTCGCGCCTCAAATTAGGGAATCATAGAATCATTTAGGTTGGAAAAGACCTTGAAGATCATTGAGTATAACCCACCCAGCACTGCCAAGTCTACTGTGTCCATCAGCATCCACATCTACACAGCTTTAAAATCCCACCAGCGAAGGGTACTCCACCACTGCCCTTGGCAGCCTATTCCAGGGAAGAATTTCTTCCTTTTGGGGAAGAAATTTTTCCTAATATCCAATCTAAACCTCCTCTGGCACAACTTGAGGCTGTTTCCTCTTGTCCTGTCACTTGCCACCTAGGAGAAGGGACCAACCCCCAGCTCACTACAACCCCCTGTCAGGTAGTTGTAGAGAGGAGCAGAGGAACTCTCATTCTGGGGAGCTGAATTATATTCTGACATACAATGCTTCTCCTTATCTAGTCATCACATTTCATTGCTTAACTGTGGTTTCTCCAGTGGTAATATCTTCTGCAAGCTCTCAGACTGACAGGTGAGCTTGTGCTTTTTTATGAAAGAGAGATGTTTTCTCCATGAAAAGTGCTCTTAATCAGGCTTGATAGGGCACCACTGTGTGAGGAGCTCAAAATTCTCAGAGCAAATACTGAAGCATGATGCTGGAAGAATCCACCTGCTTCTACCCTCTCCTGAGCAAGCTGCACATACAGAAGGAAGAGCCTCTGAGAAGGCAGGACTAGAGATCACTTATCATGATACTTCTGCCACTTGAGATAGGTTTTTGTTGTCTTCATCTTATGTAGGTATTAGATAATGAATAGCTTTGCTGCTTGGGTGACTGGAAGTGACAACCAAATATTGGCTGATGGCAGAAAATAATTAAGACCATGAAGACCTGGAGTCCAGGTAGCCCTTTGGCAAGCAGGAGGCCAGTTCAAGCAGATGTAGAGCAAGTCTATTGATACATAAGTACTATATGCAATGACTAAAGACTGAGGGCTTTGTGAAGCCATTGCCACAGATACTTAAAAAGAAACAGTTCCCCAGTAGCCAGGAAGGGAAAGGGATGTGTTAGCGAAAGGGATGAGCTTTTCATAGTAGTGTTCTGCTCATCTGCAGGTCGCAAAGCACTTGGCAAAGAAAGAACAGGGAAGAGAAAGGCAATTTCCCAAGATGTCCAAGCATTCCAGACTTGGGAACAAAAACAGATGCAGTATTTGGTCATGTCCAGCCTCATGCTCTTTGCGTAGGTCACACAGCATCCAGTTTATAAATGGCAAACACATTAATAGTTTTTAATAAAAATAATTGACAATTGAGTCTTGTCACCATGCTGGTAATGTCCTCAAGAATTCTGAAGCTTACCTTGCACATGTTGCAGCATGGGGTGGTTGGGAGGATCTGTATTCAATTGTTCCTGTTGGGTGCTGGATGCTGGGCTTAGGGCTATAAAAGAGCAGCACAAAAGAAAGGATCTGGTTTCCTGACATTTTAGATGCTTCTGGATGATTTAGGATCTCACCACAGAGAATTATAGCATATATTAATATTCTGCTTAACCCTTTGAAAGACACTTGGGAATGGAAACTGCAAGGAGGTAAACTCAAGAAATTTGGCAGATATGATTGAATGAGAAAAAAAAGTATAAGCAAAAAAAGGAATGAAGGAGAGTGGGTACTTAAATCAAAGGACTGAGAAATGGCTTTAATGCAGAAGGAAGGAAAAAAAAAAGAAAAAAGCAATTCTGATAGGAGAAACTTGTGGCTGCAATGGGCAATTTTCAGTGACTTGGAAACAAAAAAGGAAACATATCACGAGTGGAAAATAAATGTGAAAATGTATTAGCAGAAGGTCAGCATGCAAGAGAAGAGAATGAATTAAAATTAGTAAGGGACAAAAAAAGTAGCAATAAAATAAATATTTAAGAATAAGGAAAAATAAATAAATCCTTGGATAATTCCACACAGGGTAAATAATAGATGACACAGAGAAAGCTCAAGTGTTTAGTGAATCACTCACTTAAAATGTTTTTTTTTCCGAACCAATTATTAATGTAATTAATTTTAAGAGAGGAAGGAAAAAAACAAACCCCAAACAACAGGAATTCATTGCAGAGTAATGCAGGGAACATCCTCAGCAGTCACAAAGTGATTCGCCTTTAAGAGTGACATCCTAGAAGACTATGAAGGAGTAAGTATAACATCTGCCATCAAAAAGGAGTAACAGAGGAACCTGGGGAAATACATACAGGTCAGTCTAACCTCAGTACCTGGAAAAATACTGGAACAAGCAGATAAGCAGCAGTTTACAAGGACCTGGGGGATAATAAGGTAATAAGATATGAGCCCGCATGGATTTGACAAAAACAATTCATGTTGAAACAATCCAATTTCTGTTCTTTGGCAGGATAACTGGTCTGGTGGATAGGGAAAGTGGTAGATGTGATATATCTTGGCTTTAGGAAGGCTTTTGACATAGTCCCCACATAGCAGTCGTGCAAGTGTACTCGGGAAATATGGTCTGAAGGAAACTTGCTGTGGTGGATAAAGAGCCCTGAAAACATTACTTGGGAACTAGCCCTAGGTGGTTCTCAGCCTGTTTTGGAGGCTTTTTCAAATAGAACTCTCTCTTGTGCTGCACACTAGGCAGTATTTTCTTTTATAGCTTTTATGGTGGAATACAGTAAAATTTACACAACATATTCTGGCAGCTCAGGCTCTTGACAGGTGAGATGGATCCCCAGTGCCTGCTCATTGGAAACAGAGCTGATTTGTGCTCACTCACAAACCTGGCAATTATCAACCCAGACCTTTGACTGACCTTGTACAGATTGGCAAAACCCACCTCCTCAACCTTCAGCTCTCTGACCCACAAGGTAGCCTGTGATGAGCTCTTTGGAGTCACGGTGCCTTTTTGCAGTACTCCAGGCTACTGCTTCAGCAGTACCAGTACCACCAGTCTGATAGGGATAGGCTTCTAGCATAGTAAACATATATGATGTTGGGAATGTTCAGAGGAATATTTACCAGATTTGGAAACAGAAAAGGTGGCTAGTGAAATAAAAAGCATAAACCACAATTGAATTTGTACTGAGCTTCAAGGGAAATGTCTATTTTTTCCCCATGCAGCTCACTTAGAATGAACGCTGGAGTTGAACACTGCAGAGAGCTGTTATGTGGTGATAGTCTCCAACTGGCCTGCCTCTGTGATAACACTCTCACCTCCTTAGATACTCCATCAGATTTTCTTCCTCTACTCTTAAGCAAATGTATTTCCTAGAAAAACAGGCCTGGGCAGGAGCTGTAGGAGCTGCGTGTGCATCCTTCCCCACAGCAGAAAAGGCTGTATCTGACATGCTTCTTCCAGGCCTCCAGTGATGGAGTTGACTCAGCCCTTGCATCGTACATGTTTTGAGGGCATCTCTGTCACATCAGGGTACCACCTCTACCCTTGTTCTTGGCGGGAAGCCCTTACATTTCAGTATAAAGTGTTCTCTGACTGCTTTGGCAGATGATTGGTAACCTTAACACCTTGTGAGCTTTGTAAACATGCCAAACAGTTTACAGTATAAAAATATGAATTGCACAACTCTTTTTAGTGACATGACCTCTGGTGTGTTCTCAGCTTTCCATAGAGTTCACTCACAGCCTCTCTTACTAGTTCAGAAGGGAGATAACAGACAGGAATTGGACTGGGGGGGGGAGGGTTGTTCTGAGACAGAAACGCTGGGAAGATTTCTAAGTACTCTGGTGGATGGGATCAGAACTGAACATCATCTTGGTGAATTGAAGGCATGACCCAAAATACATGCAATCAAAGACAACTGAGACAAATGCAAACATCTCAGTCTGGGATTTAGGCAGGTGAGGTTGCCCTTGCCATCAAAGTTGGTCTGAGAATTTTCTATCCCTCTCCCCACTTCCAATCTGCTTGATGCTGCCTCAGTATAAGTTTGTTGCCCTTTTAGGTGTGATGATCAACTGTTTGTGGGGCTGCATTGCAAAACAGCTCCCTGAGACAACTCAGTATAAAAATACTTCTTCCTTATTTATAAAGTGTTATGTCTAACCTGATTCAGCTCTGTGCTCCAGTTCACAGCCCAGCCCCACAAGCAGCCGTACCAGTATATCTGTGGGGGAAGCAATCTGCAGCAGGGAGAAACAAGTGAGCTGCCAGGAACATGGAAGCAGAAACTCCATTGCTGGAGCCAAGACTCATGTACATACATTTTGTCGAAGGAGATATCAGATGTACAAATACAATATGGAGGAGTAGCTTGTGAGCAGCAACACCGCACAACTGAAGCTCCGAGTTAGAGCGTGCTACAAATGCGGGGTGAGCCGGTGGTGCAAGGAAGGTCTTTGCAGGAAACAATCCTATCACAGAATCATAGAATGCCTTAGGGACCTCATGGAAGGGACCTTAGAGATCCTCTCATCCAACCTCCCCGCCCTGGGCAGTGCCGCCTCTCAAGGAGCCCGGGCTGCTCCCAGCACAGCCAGCCTGGCCTCGAGCACCTCTGGGGAGGGGCAGCCACGACCCCTCTGGGCATCGAGTCCAGGCTCTCACCACCCTCCTCCTGAAGAACTTTGTCCTGACATCCAATCTAAGCCTATTTCCCCTCCATTTAAACCCAGTTCACCTGTTGGAAGGAAGTTATAAGGTCCATCAGCAGATGAACAGCAGCCAGCAGCTGAAACGTGATTGTGGAATGTAGGAGCAGGAGGCATTAGGAGATGGCAGGTCATCAGCTCAGTGCTGTGGCTTTTCCTGTCAATGCACTTTAATAGTCATGCTGGTAGCTTGGAGGGAAACTGGGAAAAAGAGAGGTTCCATGAGGAGAAATCGGTAAATAGGAGGAACTGGTAAATTTTCTCTTCTAGAAAAGAAGGGAAGTGAGGGAAGACATACCAGTCCCCCACCACTTAAAATAGTTACAAAGAGAGCAGTAGCAACATGTTCTCTGTCTTGTATAGGGTGAAAGAGAAAAAATGAGCAGCTGAATTTACATTAAAAAAAAAAAAATATATAATAATAAAAAGCCCACTGCCCAACAAGAGAGAGAAGTACAGGGCAGGCTAGGGGCAATTACACTGGCACAACTGCTGGAGAGAACCATATTAAAACATCTATTAAGGGTTGATCCCTGGCTGTGCTTCAGTTCAAGTGGTAGATTAAACGATCTCCTGAGGCTCCTTTAAGTCTTGTATCCTATGATCTCTGCAATTTTTTTAGTGTCATAGGAAGTTGTGGCCAAAAAAAAAAAAAAAAACAACCGAAAGAAAATAACACTTTAACAATGACAAAGCATCTACAAGCCAGGCGACCTTATCTTGAACTCTGCTTGAAACTGAACTTATAAAAGACAGGGTAAGAATAGAGGAGGCTGTAGGAACAGATAAAATAATGATTAGAGACTTGGAAAACAGCAACAAGATTTTCACGATGCGTCTGAAAGGAGATGAAATCCGGGGAACATCACATTAAGCAAACTGGAGGACAATTGGGTGTACTCAGAATCTTGACTCCAGATTGTACAGAATTATGCTTTATTGACACACATCAGATTGAAGACTAACAAAGAAGACAGGGCAAAAGCAGGGACTGGTTTTTGTTTGTTTTATTGTAATTGGTTTCCACAATAGATAATTAACTGTAGAACTCATTGCTATAAGACTTGTCAAAGAGTGGGAACTCATCAAGAGGAGACAGAAAAGGAGAGGCCTTAACAAGAATGAGAGATAGAATATGTATTTAGGAGGAATTAATTATTCCTGCTTGCAAGTTAAATCAGCCACTAAGTCCTATGGACAGGAAGATGTGGGTTTGTGGCGTGGTTTTGAACATTTGGTTATTACTGACTTTTATTCCATGTGGTGATTTCCACCATGTCTGGCAAAATAAGTCACCAGGTAGCTCTATGTCCTCTTTGTTGTATTTGTGTGCTCGCAACTACAGCAGTGTGGTTATCCATAGGCTGGAGGTTGACACTGGCATTTCTGGGCACTAAAGAGAAAATATCTTCATACACTATCAGTCAGGTTCTAAACTTGGTATTATATTTGGGAGTTCAGCCCCTGGAGGAATATTAGGCCAGGCTGAAGAGTTCCACTGACACTTAGAGCAGCAATGAGACTCTTGCAGATGCCCAAAACAATTCAGTGTCTCACTGAAATCCTCTGTAGATCAGCAATAACAGACTAGAGTATACGGGACAGATTCTAACCTGCTGAAGCAAAGCAACACATAGAGGCTGTTTAACTGTGCCTTTTTGGAGGGATAGCTAATGATAGTATTGGAGGAACTGTAGGGCAACATATTGATTTTCAAAGTTGCATGAAAAAGAAACATCACTGCTTAATGCTTAAGTACACTACCTACAATAAATACCTCTTCATGCGAGGAGTACACCCGCCACCTGCTTCCCAGCTCAGCTTTATCACCATGAAATCGAAGCAGAGATCAACTCCATAGAGATGGGTCTTTTATGAATTGCTGGTTAGAATTTGATGATAATAAGTAGCTGTGCGATAGGGAAGAAACTTCTCTATTGAATATATATCTTCAAATTTCACCCAGCAAAACCAGTGGGCAGGAAAAACAATAAGATCCAAAACCTTTCTTTCCAATACATGTATTTTATTTTTGTTTTAGGTCTTCTTGCCCCTCTAGCAAAGGTAATAAATTATTTAACTGCTGCAGCTCAGACTTCTCTTTTTTACTGTCTAATAAAATCTGAGAAATATAAATCCATTTTAGGTCCTATTTTAAAATAATTGAGAGTGGTGACAACCAAAACAGGAATTGAAGCAACAATTCAAGGCAGGGTGTCAGTGAGTTGTGAGCACACCAGGAGATTTCAGCAGAAAGCTTATAAGAAGGCGTTTTGCTTATTTCTGGCCAAAGATGTCTTGTTTCCTTTTTAAATTTAATAATTTATAGATTCAATGCTTGTTTTTTGTCTCCTGGCTGTATGTTTCCTATTAAACACATAATTCAGGTGGTTAAGTTATCATATGCTGGGGTGCTTACACTTCAGCCAAACGATGTGGAAAAGACGTGGTGGTAAGTTTGTGGGAATGTGTCAGGTTGTGGAATTGTTAGAGATGGGATCAAATCACCATCTGATTTCCATGGCACATTTTTGCCCTGAGATTTTAAATAATCAGGAATTTCTTGGATATGGGCCAGTGATTGCTTGTCACTTGGAATTATTAACACTTAACATGAACTATTGCAGAAATAAAAGGAAGAAGCAAGGTCAAGTAAGAAGTAGGCAAAAGTGAAAAAGGAGTACAAGTAGAAAGGAGAGGACAGGTATGCGCAGAGGGGGAGAGCAGCTGGGTGTTAAAGGGTCACAGGCAAACACCCTCTGTCTCTGTAGCTGTAGAGGACCATCCTGCTAGTGACAGACATACAGACAGGGCAGATTTCTGTCTCCTGGACCCTCCATCAGTCAGAAAATCCCCCAGGCAATGAACATTGCTAGGCACATGACACCCCACTGACCCTGTGTCCTTCCCCATGGGTGCTCTCCAGACCTGACACTGGGGAAATGCTTTCCAAGTGCCCTCCCTGGGATGAGCTGTAGGATGCTGAGCAGTCTTGAAGCCTGTCAGGTTTCCATTGCGTGCACCAGAGCCACATGGCTGCACCGAGCTGCCTGTATCAGCCCCGCTTCATTTCTCTGCTCTGTACAGACTCATTTCAGAAATCTCCACCAAGAACAAGATTTGTCGTTTCAGACATCAAACCTTCCAGTATTTTTGCCCATCTCTTTCTCCCAGTACTGATCTCCTTCACTTAAGAGAACATAAATGATAGGAGGTTAGTTTAAGCACACAGTAATAGATATTTCTGTATAAAAATAGATTGCCTCCTCACACATGAATTGCTTCAGCTTCCTCATCATTTCTAGCTGAGCAACAATAACGACTCCCATAAGAAGCCCTACCAGATCAGCTGTACCTCCACGTTCCTTCTGCAGAAGAGGAAGGTGAATTCAAAGGGCACGGAGGACACGCTTCCACCTTCCACACCATCTTTTCACAACTCTACCCAAGCTGGAAACAAGGTAAAAAGGTTTTAAAGGAGGAATTAAAGGCTAAGTAGGTCACAACCGACAAAAAACGTGTTTTAAGGTGTTTGATGCAAGACCCGGGCAGGATGGATGCATGATTCTGTAAGGAGCAAAGGGAAAAAAAAAATTAACTTTTACAGCAGGGTAAAGAGGGCTGTACCAGCTAAAAAGAGTATCATTAAAAAACAGAAAATGTATCTGGAATGCCAGGGACTCCAAAACTGACAGAAGGTAGCTGAGGGTGGAAGGAAAATGTACTTTGATGCCAAGATTATACTTTGTGTTAATTGTTGGCTTAGGTAATAAAAACTCATCTGAATCCCCACAAAGGGGCGGAGACAAAGGAGTGGGGACAAAGGGGTGGGGGGCACCCAAATAGCACCCTACCCCAGCTGCTCCCAGGCTGTCACAGGAGCTACCAGCCAATCAAAGGCCCATCAAAGTCCAGAGGAGAACAGGGGGAGAGGCAGAGAGTAACCCTAATTACAGACTCGGGGGAAGGGACACCAACTCTGGGTCCCTTGCAGGGCTGTCCCAGGACAGCCTGAGCCCTGTGATCCGGGAGTGGAACCCACCACAATGAGTCAACGCTAGAGCCCCTCTGGGATTGCAGGGGTTGCTGCCGGAGGTGTGGGACACATCACGGTATGCAGAGGAAGAGCATTTGGGCTTTTGGGCAGACAACTTATTATGGGGTGTTTTGAGAAGAACCAAAGGTGGGGAAAGGAGATATCTAAGTGATTTTGGGAGGAACAGGTCTAGGGAAATAGAGAAAAAAGGGGACAAAAGAGGCTGGTCATGTATAAATGGGTGTCTGGTCTGTATGTTTGTCTGGCCATGTCCTGCACCTGATCAGCGCAGCCTGTCCTGTTGTTGCATTAAATGCCATTTCTAACTGTTTTCCTGGGTGAGGGACTTTATTTGGGGGGGGGGGGGGGGGGGGGGGGGGTCTAACAGCAACTAGACTCCATCTGTGGTCTCAGGGTCTCGTATCTCCAGATGCCAGCAACTGATGAAGGGACCAGGGCAGGATGGATGCATGATTCTGGATCAGGGGCACATGTTTACATATACGGTTTGTGTATATATATATATATGTGTCTATACATATAGTATGTGCTATATATGTGTGTGCATGTGTTCCCTGGGAGTCCATCCCAAGCCTTGCTGCTGGTTGGAGCTGGAGCACAGAGCTGCAGCAGCAGCAGCATCTCTCCCAGCCTGTTGGATCCGCTATGATACTCCTAACAGGAATATTATTCCATGTGTAGCCTTCTGCAGAAAAGATAATGAGCAGTTTATGCTTTTTATGCTGTCTGACGTACAAAGTTTTTTAACAGCCGTGGAAATGTTTTGAGTCTCAGGAAGGGACAGTTAATACAAAAGGGAGGGCACTAATCAGGTAGCAGAGTAAAAAAAACCAAATCCACAAAGGACTGGGAAGAGGATAACACTCATTTGCCATGTTTGTGTTCCATAACAGAGCTCCATGAAGCAAGGAAAGAGAAGGAAGCCAAGAAGGAAGAACCGAGAGAGCAGAGGGTGAGGGAGCATGCAGTATTAAAGCCCTATTTGATAAAATATTGGCAAATGGGGAGAGAGCTGAAAGGCGAATTACTCCCTCTCAGCCAGAGGCACAGGGAAAGACAGAGCCTCGTAGGAGGCCAGGGCTCGGAGATCGCTTCATCCCCATCTAAATCATCTGCTCCAGCAGCTGAGGGTGAACAAACACACTCCATTTCACCTCCCCAGTTTTGAGTGAGAGTGATTCCTCCATTTAAACTGGATTCATTTTCACTGCCAAAAAGTTACATGCTTCATCTGAGCTGTCTAGATTCCCTCCGTATAGTCAGTGGACGGAGAAGTGTTTCCATAGCAGCCCATGCTACCTTAAGATTGGTTCCTAAGGTTGGGCAAGATGCTTTCTGGAGGGTCTCTTCTCTCTCTGCAGACAGTAAAGGAGCCCAGAGACTTAACACAGCCAGCCTGACTACATTTTAGGCCACCAGCACTGCATCAGAGGACTCCCACTGTGTTTCCAATTTTGTAATCAAGAACTGAATTTCTCACTAGGATAAATTTGGTTCATTTAGCTTGGCTCGTGCTGAGAGATGACGGATAATTCCTATGAACAGGAGAATAATGTTCCTCTGGAGATGGTCCAGACAAAAAAAAAAAAATCTTTCCATACCTGCAATTTTGGAGCTCTCAGGTTGGAAACATGGATCTCCAGGAGCTGGAAAGCAAGCCTCCTCCAGATTCTGACTCCCCTAGCAGGTACAGCAATGGGTCACAGATGGTCCCAGTGAGACACCTCCTCTTCTTCCACTGTTGGGGCTGGGTAGCAGATGGAAAGACTTCCTCAGTAAAGCCATCTTGATGGTCCTGGATGCACTATATTGTAGTAGCTCTTCTAAGAAGCATGCTATGCCTTCCTTGTCTTTATATTTGTGCTTTCCATCTAACCATCATCACATCAAAACCAGTTGTTCTGTACCTATGATCTGCTATCCTCATTATATACTATTTTTCCAACCTTTGTTCTAATTCTAATCTTCTTAACAATGATTTCACATCTCTTTCGATAACTCAGTGTTGAATAAGACCAACTGGTAAGGAACAGGACCCCCTAGAAAGATCATCATTACATGATTATTCCCTGCTGACAACTGTTTTCTCAGTTGGCTGATGGTTAAACTGTGTAAGGAGTGCTCTAATGGTATGATGCAGTGCTCACTTTGAAAGCAGAGCTTTTGGCAGGTAAATAATATATCTCACAGAAGCTAAAATAACATCTGTGTAGTGCTCTCTGCTCTGGTAGTTTCCTCAGCAAGTGGAGCCTAGTTCACAGGGCACAGACACACCCTGAAGTCCTTCATCACCTCCCAGTATTTAGGTCCTGATGTTCACTGCATTCTCCATACTTACAGTAAATGCCTTCTGCCCAGCTCTTGTAAAGGATGGACGAAAAACTTCTTTCCTCTACCATCCCCTCCATTGTCCCCAGCTATTGCGGGCCAAGGGAATGCAAGTCAGGAAGGGGCATGAGGCTGTTGTGGAGAAGAAGAGCATTCCTCTTTTCAGCCTTAGCAGGGATGAAAGCTTCTTGCAGACAACTGGAGTGAAACCAGTAGTTGTGGGTCCATCCACAAGAGGATGGCTTGATCTTCTCCTGGGAGCTTTAAGCTTGGGATGTTATTGATCCCCAAGGTCCCTCAAAGGCTATCAGGAAATGCTTGACAACGCTACTCCCTGGCCTTGCAGCAGAGTTCTAACAATCAACAGACAATCAACAGAGAGGCTCCTTTAATGAGCCCTGTGCTTATTAATCTCTAACACAAGTGCTAACACAAAGCCCATCGATATAGAGAGAGCTCTTCATCAAGGACTTGAAATGGATCCTCAATTCAAGAAAAATATATTCTGGCTACAACAGCAATTTTCCAAGGTACTAAAATACCTGGCAAGCCTACAGCCCATTCTCAGTGGAACATGGCATCAGGACCCTCTGATTTTCAGTGAGAGTAAGGCAAATTTCCCTATGAGACACCGTTTCAATTTTACAGAAGGATTTCTCTCTTGCCCCAGCAGGCACTCCCTGCTGCCTTCCAGGAGGTGAACACCACAATGAACAGTTCCAGTTACATGGTGGCATGTTGGGCACTCCTCTGACCCACAGTCCAGCTGCATGTATCCCACACACAGTCACCATGATTCTCATCACTTTCTAGCCCTCTGTCCTGGAGCTCTTTGACAAAGATCAGCATAAAAACTGCATCATCAGCCAAGTGGCACCATGAGATGCCACCCTCCAACTCCTTGAGACTGTCATAGAATGGGACAGAGTGGCATAGCTATCTCCTCAAGGTACAGTGGTAAAGAACACTGCAGGCTGTCCTGCACCATCACCTCCTTCAGCCAAGTATGCAGAGAGAATGGCTAAGGGAAAGTGAGTGGTACATCCCCCTCATAGCTGCGATGAGAAATTTTATATGGACTGGTCTGTCTGGTTTCAAAGCATCTCCTATCCAGTGGCCCTTCCTTCCACAATGCTGCCAGCCCATGAGACCCCCCTTGGGACAGTCCCACTCCTCTCCAGGCAGCCAAACTATGGCTACCAACATCCAAAGATATCCCTGCTTCACTTGCTTCCATGCAGACAAACACTCATGCATCAGGACTCTTGCAGATGGTCTTTCCCTTCTCCCTATCCACCTGTGGGAACCTCACATGGGAGGGATCCAGCCCACTCCAGCCCACTCTGCCAGCCTGATATGCACAGACCTTGTCCTTCCACCACTGCAGGCATGACCTCACCAGCCTAATGTATGCACCAACACGGCTGCCAGCATCTGTACTAGACACTTTCACATGCTGTTTTCTCCATACTTGTGTTCAGTTTCAAGGCAAAGTGCAGCCCATTTCTATCGTAGCTGTTTTGTTTTAAAATCTTGAATACACAAAGCAAGGTAACTATTTACAAGTGAGAGATTAATCAACCACCAGAGAGGCAGGCAGACTGCTTTCCTGGTAGAACAGGTCTGCTCACCTATATCATCCCATATTTTTATTCTAGAGCTTCCCAGAGAGTTCCAGACCCTGATTCAAGACGTATTTTCTGTACTATCCTGTCTGTAACTGCACACTCTTTTATTTTCTCTGTCATCCTGCACAATCTCTGTGGAGTTCAGGAACATCAAAGTCTGACCACCACCACTCAATGCAATTCTTCTGGTAGTAATGTAATGTATGGGCAGATTCTCTCCTCATCCCAATACCACACAGTACAGAATTAATGAGTTAAATTAGTTGCCTTAGTAGAAGAACAAGCAGTCATTCTAGAAGAGCACAAGATCAAGGTCAGTGGACATTTTTGGTTTGTGGTTTTGGGGTTTTTTTCTTAGGGAGTTTGTTGCACAAAGCTGGCTGATGAAGTTCTTCAGCAGAAAAACAATCCTCTCACACAGAAGAGGAAATGTCACCCATGGCAGAGCCTGTGCAGGTCTCCAGGACTGGTAGTCCTTGCAAAGCCTAGGTTAAAACTCATGATTTCCTGTGTCCCTGACAGGCACATGGAGGCTGCGGTCCTCAGGCACTCTCCATGGTTGGCTGCCCTGGAGCAGCTGACCCTGCAGTCCTGGTGTCTTTCTGTTCTGGAAATGCAGAGATTTCAGGGGATATCTGCCTGCAGGTCAGATTTGAAACTTGTCAGGCTTGGGAAAAATGAATGTGTTTTGAATTTGTACTTGCTGTCAGAAATCCATTCAGCTGTACAGATCTACATGGATGAAAAAAACGGGATGGGAAGGAAAGGAGAGACCATGGTTATATCAGTGGGTATGTTTGTACATAACCTTGTAAGATAAATGTGGGTGTTAATGGATCTTTTGTCCACCAGCAGCAGAAATTGCCCTTCTCTACTGGTCTACAAATAACATCAGGGTGATTTCATAGAATCACAGAATCTTTTAGGTTGGAAAAGCCCCTTGGGATCATCGTGTCCAACCATTAATCCTAGTCTACAAGTTCACCCCGAGACCATATCCCCAACACCACATCTAAGTGATACTTAAACACATCCAGGGATAGCAACTCAACCACTTCCCTGAGCAGCCCATTCCAATATCTCACCATCTCTTTCTGCTTTGTTTTTCAGAAAAATCTTCCAGCCATCAGGCATCCAACATCATAGGATCATAGAATGGTTTAAGCTGGAAGGGACCTTAGAGATCATCTAATCCAACCTCCCCACCATGGTCAGGGATGCCTCTCAACCTAAGGACTTCCAGTTCTCACCTGATTCACCTTACCTGCAGCCAATGCATGATTTCCCACTCCTGATTTTAGGAGTTGTTGACCCTCTTCCTTGGCATTTTCTTCTCCAGACACAGGAATCTCACCACTGACAGCCTGAGTGCCTGAGAATCACTGTGGCACCTGGCTCTGGTGGTGAGGGAGCTCCTTCAGAACCTAGTGCTGGTCACCTGTATAGGCAGTGCTGGGGACAAATCCTCATCTGACAGGGCAGCTCATCCTTCCCACTGTTTCTGAACATGCTCTCAAGAAGAGAGCCTGTGATCTTTCTTCACCTAGACACAGGTCGCAAGTGAAGAGCATGTCTCTTAAAGGTTGGGTAGTTGAGGTTGATGCAGGCCCTCGGTTCACCTGACACGTTCTCACTGCTGTTTGGTTGCTGCCCGCTCTGCACAATTTCCACAGCCATGACGCTGACTCTGACTGAAGACTCGACAGTCCCTCTTCCACCAGTGCTAATGGAGAGGTGTTCCAGCTGTCCCGTAGGCTGCATCAGGGTCTATATCTAAAGTCTATCTGCAGAATATAGCTTTACACTCCATCTGCAAGCTGTCCAAATCCCACAACACTGCTGTCCCTCACAGTTTATGTGAAGAACGCCAAAGCACTGCAATGCCACGCTGCCCTGCTCCTCCATGCCCTGCTGAGAGTACCAGCTCCTACCCTCCCTAGGTGATAACACCTTCTCTTTCACAGCTTCCTTCTCAGTGGCCCAGCTATGTCCAGAGGTGTTCGGACTGTCCTTGCAGAGGGCTGCCTTTCTCCAGGCTAACATTGCTGCTTACCAATATTACTGAGTTTGTATTTCCGTGTGTTCAGCAACCCAGTGCTAGCAGAGCTGGTGACCGATTTTAGGAATTAGAAAGCAAATGTCTGGCAGATCCCTTCTCTACCTCAGGCATCCTGACAGACTGGATCAGCTGAATTCACACTGTGGATTCTTCGCCGGACATCTCTGGACACTTTCAGTCCCTGCCCGCATTGATGGGTTTCATTCTATATGAAGGTTGTGGGCAGCTCCACATCCAGACCATTCACAGCTCTCCCTTCCACTTGTCTTACTTTCAAGAGAACAAACATTGTTCTTTCTACCTTTTGTATTTATTGCTTTCCACACAAAAGTAAATGAACCATCCTGCTTGCATTTCCCCTGGTCCATCTGGGACTTTACTTCCTGCACTCCTTTAGTCTGAGCCTTTGTCATGGTTCTGCTGCAGTGGGTGTACAAAGGGACCCTGGGCTGCCACCATCTCCTTGCTGTTAATCCCGTGCAAGGACAGTTCGTCTGTCCTTGCTATTTGGAGGTATTTCCTTAGGGAAAAATCTGCTTCACTAAAAAATCTCTCCCATAATTAGGAGTCACATGGCCTCATTCATCCCAGTCCTCTCTCATCTTCCCCACAGTGAAATGATAAAAAATGTTGTATTGTCTGGGAATCCAGCATTCTCAGCTGCATATGTCCATGGTCCCCACTTGTTCTTTTTGTAGGTGATACTTTGCTTTCTTCCCTGCTGTGGATTTCATTATGCTTAACAGCTGCCACCACGTGCATTTCATAACGTGCTGGAAACATAAAAAAAGACCCATGTTCCTAAAATTAAACTGGTTCTTCAGTAAGGAAATTATCTATAGACTCTGAAACCATGACGGAGTTGCAAGGTAGAACCGGCCATGAGCAAGTCAACTGCAGCAGCCAGCTCCTCCAGCTGCTGCCCACCTCTAGATGGATCTGCAGGTTGAATCACAGTTACATGGTCCACACCTGGTTGTAAGGGGTGCAGGAGCACATTGCTGTCACTAATGGTGAGTTGGAAATTTCTCATCTTGGGAGAAACTCTTCAGATGTTGTTGCAAGTGTCCAGTCACAGTGCTGGATCTGCAGGGTGCTTGGAAGGTTCTCCAAGACACTTGTAATGGCAGACACAGGTAAATGGCCTTCATGAGTCTATTATTGCTCTTACCAAATGCAAGGAAGTACCACAGATTTATAAAATTATCCCCAAAATACTTGACGTTTCCTCTTCATATTACCCATCAGAGCATTTAAGCAGAAAAAGCATTTCTTTTGCTCTGAAGAAAACAGAAAAAAATTACACTTTTAGTTATGTCTAGACTGATGTTACTAGACCAACCTATAGTCTCACGACTCAAGGGGGTCCACTGCACTTCATTTTTATCACAAGGGTGCAACAGGGCCTTCATACCACTTTGTGCACTCCCATCATCACTCCAGCACACATTATGTAGAGGACCACATCACAGCAGACCTTCAGCTTTGATGAATATTCACCACTCATCCAGGCTGCAGCTGGAAGGGCTGCAGAATAAGCCTGTGATCCAAAGACCAAATACAAGCCATCCCTGCCCTTCAAAACTGAGCAAAGTAACTAAGAAAGTGAAGGGCTTGGATGTTCCAATCCCTCCTCCATCCTAGACACTTGAGAAGTGCAGGTACTCTAACCAGGGTTTTCCCTACCCTTTTTTTTCTCCATCCTCCCCCCTCCCACCAAGGGTTTAATATAATTTATAATGAAAAAGCTTCTCATTCCCTGCCTTGATGTGCCTTAACAAGCTTGTTGTCCTGCCAAAACAAGCTTGTTCCAGAGCAATGGGGCACCATGAGAGTAAAATCTCTGAGTCACAAAGAAAGGGTCTGTCAGATGGGTACAGGACTCTCTGCAGCTCAGAGGTCCCCCTCTAACTTTTCAGAAGTGCTCCCTGAGAGCTCTCCATGCTCCCCCTGCTCCCAGACAGATGTCATTGCTGGCAGAAAACTGTAGGCTGGGAGAACAAAACCAAAGTGTCACAGGCCCTGAATATCGCTGAAAAGGAGAGAAAGAACATAGACCCTGAGCAGTTCAAACATTTTCATGCTCACTCACCCCACTGAAAGGGCAGGCTGTCTTCAAATGAAAATGGTGCAAGTAAAAATAACAATAAGGAGCCAAGGCATGAAAAAAGAGAAATCATGAATCAGAGCTTTGATCACACACACTGTCCTGCCTCCACAGAAGTGATGTCCCACTAATCCCCGCAGGGCATGGCTCAGTTCAGTGCAGAGCTGTGCATACATTTTTGTTCAGATGAATCTCACCAGCCGTTGGAAAAATCAGTTGTACTGCCAATGGCTTACAAATACTTGCAAATCAGGTCAACATCCCCAGCTTTAAACATTCCATTTTGTCCTGGGTTTGTTTGTTTATGCAACGCTTTGTCCACATGTTCTTCGTGAAATAGAAAACACTAGACTTTCATTTCTCCACAGGCAGCAGGCTGCAGAATGCTGAATTTAAGAAGTCCAAAACATCTTTGCTTTTCAACTCTTTACTGAAGTCCTCATAGGACCTCTTTATAGACAAAGAGCATACTAAACTGGAGACACTTCTTTGCTCCACTGAATTTTGATATTGCCCTACATTTGGGCCAGCTGGGACATCTTCTAGAAAGTAGCCTTGGATTTATTAATGGTTCTCCAAACCTGTCAGTGAAAAACAATTTCCATGGTATGACCAGCATGGCAATAGGTCTAAAGGTAAATGCAGGGTTTGGACCCTATTCGTTCCTAATATTCAGCTTTAAGAATCAGATTACATGTCTGTTCAATAGCAATAAAGTTCCAGAGTTTTATAGAGTCATAAAAACACTACAACTGCTTCCATTTATGGCCTGTATATAATTTACTTGGGTAGGTTTCCTCTCTAATGGTGCAGTGCAAGTGATTTGAGTTCTATTAGCTGGAAACAGTACATCTACATTTGCAGAACTCTCATAAATAATTCTGCCTGATGGACGGCATCGCATTGAGACTACTGTGTAAAGAAGGGGAGGAGGGGCTGGCAGAGGGGTCGGGGAAGGAGAGAAGAATAGAGAAGGTAGGAATAGAAAAAAAGACCGTTAAGAATCCACACAAATTAGGAATTCAGGGATCTTCTTTTTGCTGGTGGTATTAAAATCCTATTTTCCTGCTTGTGTGCTGCTTTGAGCTTGAAATGTAACCACAGCTCATGCTAGCCAGCAGGTTGAACTCATTCTGAGCCTTGCAAAGGGATTCATTGAAACGGTATCTCCCAGGACACAAAGAATTCCTGAGCACTCAGAGATGCACTCGGCTCCCCAGAAGCTTTAGAGCAATGAGTGAAATGTTAGATTGACTTACAGCTAAATGAATAGTTTGGTCTCAGGTGCAAGAGCAGGAGAGCTGTATCTCAGGTTTAAGATCCTTCAGGCATAGCAGGGGAGGGGGCTGGGGGTCTCTGCAGTAAGACAGAGAATGTATGATCGTGCAAACACCCAAGACAGAGGTAACACCATCTTTTATGTCCACATAGGACCTAATGGTTAAACTACTTTGTTAGGATATGGATTGTAAAAGGGTCTGTCTGCCATCTGTCACAATAAATGACACTAAAGGTAATGACACCTGATTTTCACAAGAGAACAAATCGATTAAATAACATCAAGTCCTGAATAGAATTATAAAACAAAGAGTTAGCGATTGTGGGTGAAATTTCTTCAATGCATAACTGCAGGATACTCAAGGATAATGAAGAACTGGTATAGATTTGATCTTATTTAGCCTATTAGCCATGTGACTCCGATATGAAGTTCAATCCTCTGATACCACTTCATTAACATACAGCAGAAGAAAATCACAGTGGCTCCTAGCCACTGCTGTTCTGGCTCTGGCTGCAATGACTTCAGAAGCTCCCAGACCTATTTAACCTAGCAAAACAATGTCTTAACCTAGCAAAACAAACAACTGACAAGAGTCAATACAATGGTTCTTTGAAATACACTGGGTAAGTAGCAAGAACCAGAAAAGAATATCTAAACTAGAGGATAATGCTAGAATAAGATCAAAGTGGTCATGACTAACTTTAGACTGGAAGGCAGAAAAAAACCCGAACAAAACCACTAAGGAATTATATCCTGGAATGGCTTTCCAGAAAGTGCATCAGGGGCAAAAACCATAAATTATTTTAGGTGAAAAAAATTCAGGAAAGCTTGTAAAGCAGAATATGGGTCAGCCTAGGGTAATAAATGAAATGGGCAATATGAGTTCATACATGACTTGCCTTGCCACTGTGCTAGAGAAAAGCAGAGGATGGAAGGAGTCTTGGTTGTTGTTCACTGATGGTATTTATTTGTTTCATCTATATTCTGGATTGTATACATAGGAAACTGAGCTGTCCTGACAAATATCTTTGTAACCCTGTCTACTTTTTTCATAACAGTAAAGCTTGTGTAATGGAAAAAGGATTTATTTCAGAAGAATTTCATGTCAAAATAGAATCAGACAAGGACTTGTGGACTTGTACCGACTTTGTTCAGCCTTCTGTGCTCAGGACTGCTGTCCTGGACCACAAAAAAAGAAGTACCTATTAGCTAATGGCAATTCTTACATGCTACAAGGCCCTAATTCTTTCATAGCCACAAGAATGTCTTACTATCAGCAGCATGAGGTAATTTTCTTACTCCTCCAAGCTAGTCTTACAGTGAAAGGAATTAAACTCAAAGAAACAGATAAACCAGCATATATGGGTAACATCCTTTCTCAGCTTTATTTACTCAGGTGTATTGGATAAACTGCACATTACAGCATGATGTCACATAAAATGGAAAAATCAGTCAGAGAAACTGCAAGAGGAAACTTAATTCTTAACTCAGTTGCATCCAGTGCAACCAATGCACAGTACGTGGCTGAAGTGTTACTGTAGAAAGTCTCCTACGGCAGTCATCATAAAGTGCTTGTATTCAGCCCTATGTCAGAATAAGAAAAGTAATTCAAACCATTACAATAGGTTTAACTTCAAAAATGAGCACTAAATGAAAACTATTCCTTATTATCTCTCTTGTCTTAAAAAGAGAATAAAAGGAACAGTCAGAAGAGTAAAATCCCTTGCCTATGGTGTATAAATCAGAGATTATCTCACCAGGGCTCTGAGCAAATGCACATCACTTGCCAAAAGGGCTTTAGAAAGACCAAGAGAAGCCAGCATGATTAAACAGAGAGGCAAAAAGGGTAATGGAAATGCAAAAGGATGATAAAAATTTAGAAACGTGTGCAGAAAAAAAACCCACAATTCAATGTTTGCAGCTGTTTTTACCATGGAAGAGGTCAAGGAGGCTCCTACACAGCTACTCTTTCTTTGTAAGGGGACACATCATTCTCATATTGAAGGAGATCATGAAGCATGTCAAAAGATATTTTAACAAATCACCAAGACCAAAGGATATTCTTCCAGGAGTACCTGAAGAACGCCACTGTGAAACTGCTGAATTAACAACTGGTGTGCAAGCTGAAATGTAAAAATATCTCAATGTCAAGACGCTTGAAGGCAGATAATGTGGTTTCCATTATTAAAGAAGATCGTAAGTAAGGTTCAGGAAACTACAGACTGGTAGCACATCTGTACCTGGCTAATTGATAGACATTGTAAAATAAAAGAAGATCCATGGATAAATAAAGTATAATGGAGAAGAATCTATGCAGTTCTGTAAAGGGAAATCATACTTGAAAGCCTAGTGTAGTTCTTTGAAGAAGTCAATAGACATGGGGATAAGGGATATCCAGCCGATAGTGTATTTGCATTTCTAAAGGCATTTTACAAAGTCTTTCACCAAAAAAACTCTTAAAGAAGTTTAGATATCACAGAATGAAAGGGAAGGTCCTCACACAAATAAATAATTGTTTAAAACATACAAAACATAGGTTGGTAATTAAATTATCAGGATTGACAGGTGAGGGTGCTAGTAACTTAAATTAGCTTAGTGAATTAAATTAGTGAAAAACATGTTGGAATTTATTATGACAACAAAAGACAGTGTGACAGCAGGCACATCCACGATGCAAGAACCTGCCGACCACTTTGTGGGGTTCTGATCTCCAACTCAAAAAGGATACACAGAACTTGAAAAAAACCAAAAAAACAAACAACAAAAAGCAGAAAAGGACAGATGTGATTAAATGGATTCAGTTATGTGAAAATGATTTCTGTTCAAGGAACAGACACATACACTATGATCCTTCACCCTGAAAGGAAGATATCTGAATGGAGGAAGGGGAAGGGAGAGGTGGGGTAGGTCTAGAAAAGCATGAGATGACGGGAATGGCCAGCTCGGGAATAACTGTGATAATTGTTCATTTTCTCTGCCATAGCCAGCTACACTCCGCTATCAGACAGCAGCTTCAAAACAAACAGGAGGAAGGACATTCTCCATGTAATACAGAAATTCTCTGTGAAATTAGCCATGCGCACTTGCGCACGATGGAAAGCCTGCTTGTGTTCAAAATGAGACTGGGCAGGTTCATGCTCCACTGAGGGCTGTGAAATACTAAGGTACCACCTTGGTCTCAGTAGTTCTAAGCTGCAGGTAACCAGAGGCTTCCTCCATTCCGACGGCTGTTTGTTAGCATTCACCTAACCCCCTCTAGGAAAGAGCACTCCATGTCAGACCCCTCTGAATTGCTCAGCTCCTTGTAGTAGGTGATTATCGGCAGCAAACAATGCTCTTCGGAGCAGGTTTACCTGCTGCCACTGTCAAAATAATCCTGCAATGAACCAAGCAATTGTACCCAGCACACACTGTTACCTATGTGCTGACTTTTCTGGATCCAGGTTTTGAACACGATGCTTGTTATCCACTGAGCTGAGGTGTTTAAACAATGCTGTGCACAGTAGAGGAGGGAGGTGTCTGACACATAAACGTGGGAAAACACTGAGCAAATTGTCTTGCAACAGCCTTACTGACCACACTTTACGGCAACAGTCATGTAACAGCAAAGATTTGAGGATTTCTGGCAGGTCCTTTACAGGCGGGTTGCCTGATGTAAAAATCTGTTTGGAGACAAATCCTCCAAGTGGATGCTAGTTTAACAACAGCCTGTAAACTGTCTTTAATGCGTTCCATGATACAAAGTATAATAAGCTTTAGATCAAGACATTTGAGTCAAATCTATTTATGATGCTCTCATCTTCTTTAAGGTAAAATTACCCATACCAGCTGGGAGTCTATAGAGAATAAATGGCTATAGCACACCAAGGAAATGCTCTCCATCAGCTATGATGGACTAACCTTTATTGGTTGAATCCTCTACTTCAGAACTTCCGTTGGTTGTCTGCCAAGTTCGGGAAGGAGTAATCTCTTGATTCATAACCCAGCTCTTGAGAGTATATCCTTTCCTTCTCCCTTCCTCTGATGTGCCTGGGCAGACCAAGAGACATACAAGCAAATAAGTTTGGCAGTAAACCTGGTCTACTATTGCACTTAGAGCAGCATTAACAACTTTTATTTCGAAGATCAGCATTTCTTGCTCTCAGGTTCAGGGAAAAAATATCTTTGCCAGGGAGTGTATTGGAATCTTCCCTGAGATTTTACCTCTGGTCACTCTTGGGTGGCTTTTTCCCCCTTCTGATTTGTAGGTTCTAGTCGACACCTGAGGATCATAGAAAAGAGCTCAAAAAAGTTTCCCAGCTACAGAAGGGACGTAGGACATTAGGCAGTCCTCTCATCTGCCCTGATCTCTTCCTGGACTCCAAGCTAGATGTGGCTTTTAGTTCCACGCTTCAAAGTATTGGGCAACATACAAATGTCTGTGTGATGGGAGCAGAATAGGAACCCTTCCCAGACAATACACAGTTGCCTGAGACAACAGGAATTGGCCCTTTGAATCAAACTCTTGTTTCAGCCAACAACCTGTCAGAGCAGATCAGTGGAAGCTCTTGTTCCAAGTTATGTGATCATTAAAGAGATGTTAGTGTCTGCTTATCATTTTATCCCTTTAACTCCCGCGAGAATTCTTAATGAGGAAGAATTTCTAAATCAGGAGATTAATATGCAATACAAATAGCGTATTTATATTGCATATTGCAAAAAGCCCTGCAAATGATACTGGTAATCTTGACTGGGACTCCCCCATTGATAATGGGACATTTCTGGCAATTGCTGCCTCTAAACCAGCCCTAGAGGGTCCCAGAGGTAGGTTTCTCTCATTTTCTTATTAAGCACCTCAGCACAATCAAATATGAACAGGTACAAAAAGATACATCAAAAATTTTGGCAAGCATGAAGAGAAGTCAGGCACCTGTGACAATCCCCTGTACAACATCATGACAAACCATCTGTGCCCAGTTAGCATCTCTGCTACTACATCAGCAATGGGTGCTGAAGTTTTTGTGAGGCCACACAGGAGCCCATGCCAAAGAGTACAACCCTCCATGCCATCTGCCATGCAAGTACTCAACACCACAACCACCTCCTTCCCACTCGACATACAAGATTTCAATGTGATCTACCCAGTACATTGATAAAAAGATGTGTGTGTGATCTTCAGATAGATAAACAAAGGATTAGTTAGTTATTTTACATCGTACAAGGAAATGGTGGGACTAATATTGCTTGGAATAGTGCATTTAGTCAAGTGAAAAATTGAAGATAGTACAGTGAACAGCAATACAATTATTTGAAGGCTGGAAAATGAGTTTTTATGAAACACTGAAGGAATTCAATACATTCTGACTATCAAAAAAAAATAAGACAAGGCTGAGAAATTACTTGCTATATGGTGTGTAAACAGCTTCTGAAGGAAGGAAATTAAAATATGCTCTGCAAAGAACCAGAGGAAGTGACCATCATCTCGAAGGTAAAGTTGCACAAATTCAAATTAGAAATAAAAGTATTAGCAACTTCTGATGGGCCTGGAGTGCAGACACCACCTCGTCAAATAAAATCCAGATGCTGTTCTGGACGATGCTTTGGTTAAGCACAAGTTATCAGGGTCATTCCACAGCTAACTGGAAAAAATACCTCAGTACATACAATCAGACTAAATACCATAATGGTTCTTTCAACCCAAAAGCTATGCATTTTATATCAAAATGTTATTTTCAAGGAATACTAACACAGTTCATTCAAGCATACAGCACTTAGAAAATCCCAGATTTGGAGTATTATTCTCTATAACATGGTCTTGGCTCTTTTGAGCATGTGCATGAGCTTTATAACAAGATGATCACTCCATTCTTTCCCATACTGCCACTGGTTTTTTTTTCCCTAGATCTTGTTTCTTTTCTTTGACAGCAGTGACAGCTTTGCTGCTATTGGAGTGAGCCAGGGTCATGCTGCTCTGGCAGCATCTGCACTTTCCACCCAGAAATTCTAGTGTTTCAGCTTCTGATCTATCTCACTTAGCATACAAGTTTTAAAAGGGAGGTTTGTTTTGAACGAAATATTACAGAATCACGTGAGCCCCACATGCAGAAACATTTTGAATGTGGGTGCTGAAAGTAAACTTGCCAGCATTCCTGCTGCAGAATATTTCCTTCCACTTGCTTCAAGTATCTGAAAATATTTTTCTCCATTCAGTTCAACGTAACTGAATTTTCTGTTTTGTTTTGTTGTTTGTTTGGGTTTTTTTCACTATCTTATGGAGGCTGAAGAATATTGTCCTCCGTACAGCACAGCTTGAATGAGGTACCACACTCTACCACAGGAAGTGGCAATTGTACTATAAAAGAGCAATGTAACTTTCTAATAAGCCAGGCAAAAGCAATTATTCAGGCAGTAAACATTTCTTTCAGCCACAAATACTTTCCTGTCAGAGACTGACCTTGTGGAAATAACCCTTGAGCTGAGATTTCTCTGCCCTCACTCACTGGCACATCTAAAGTTAAATGCTTCATGCTGAGGTGCTCATCCTAAGATTCCTCTCTGAAAGAGCCACTCTGGTGGGTCTCAGGAGTCACCCTAGGAAGGCATTTCCTGTTTTCTCTGTAATGATACTCATTACACTGCCAAAATATGGCAAATGACCTCATCCTTACATAAAATGGAGCAAAGGCATGCGGTCTCCAAAGACACAATTTAAGTAGAATTGGTTAAATCCACTTGTCACTGGCTGTGAAAGGACCCTGCAGAGACCAGGTCAACATAAAGCTGATTTGTAGACATTTAAAGCAAGAGGTGACTTTCACAGAAGGTGAGCACTGGAAAAGCTCATTAAAAGGTTGAGGGATGTAACTTGAGCATCGTCTGGGAAGTCTGCAGCAGGATCAGGAACTTAGTCTGGCCCTCCACCATAAGAGTCCCCCAGCATGACCCCAAAATATCCACCGTCTGTCTCACTCACCCAGCTTCCAGCTTCTGCAAAAGTAAGTCTGCAGGGTTGCTTGCGTTTTTTTGCTTCTTTATTTCACAGAAGTATGGGATTCACCTGTGAGAGTGGCTCACAGGGGAGGCAGATAGACACGCGCCGTAACTAATTGCTGAAGGCAACTGCTCCAGAGCTTCAGGGGAGCAGCAGATCTGGGTGTACCGGGGTTTCCCTAGGTAGGGGAACACCAGGGGAGCAAAGAGACTGGTCAGGAGCTGGCAGCTCGCCCGGGAGAGGCTGACAAGGGCAACGGCGACCAGGCTGCGGCAGATGCAGCCTCCTCGACAGACAGAACAGGCGAAAACCCAGGGTGTGCCAGGGCAGTTTGGCACCTTGGCCGTTAAGCTGCACCTGACGGTGCCGAACTGGAGCCTCCGGGTCCGGACCCTTGGTCAACAAGCGCAGCCCCGACCACCTCCGGCCGCTCAGTAAAGGGCATTCCAAAGATAGGCGTCCAGGCTCTCGGAGAAAGGATTCAGAGAGGCCATAGAAAGTAACCAGCAAAACCCTGGGAATCCGGCTGTGCCCGTTGATGACCTGGGCAGAGCTGTTCTCCAACAGAACACAGCGGCGGGAATAGGAGGGGGTGACAAGTCCATCGCGACCCCCAGCCCGACAGACCCCCCTGCAGAGGTCTGAGCTCTCCCGAGGCAAACTGGGTCGAATCCATGATCCGGTGAGAAATGGCCTGTGACGAAGGGTGACAGTTGTGGGAATACCCCGGGCCGTGCACGGACCATCTCTGGACAGCGAGGGGCTCCGGCAGCTCCCTCCTGGGCAAGGCAGCGCAGTTAACCCTTTCCTGCCCCTGCCAGGGGAGCCGAAGGGGTCAAAAAGTCTAGACGCTGTGGTGTGGAGCTCGGGTCGCCCACTCAACACGGTTAATTCTTTACAAGGGTCCGCTAACAGGGAACCTTATATACGCCTTTCCATGGGTCCCGAGCGAATAACTAGAGTTCTTAACTGATACAGTGAAGGCAGGAGATGGGATGTCTGGTGGAGTGTCACTAACCTTTGAACAAGCAAGAGCAACAGATGGGTAGCTGGAGAGTTGGGACATACAGTGACATTCATAGCCTTGTAGACAGTGTTTATCTCCAGGAACAGGACAACGAGACATCTCGAGGCACCCGAGCATGCTGAACAGACAGGAACCAGTTTGGGGGCAAGAATAGGGATTTTAGGCTTTAGGTCACTAAAAGAACATGGTGATGAAGAAGAGAAGATGAAGTAAATGATCACTAGTGATCATGAAAGACCCCCGAGGGCAGAAAAGACCTTACCCTTAATTTTATTGCACATGCTCGGACTATGTAAATGAATTCCAGGAACCCATTAGCACAAGACTGCCCTTTCCAAGAAACAGAACGAATCGGGATGTTCAGCCTGCTTATAAACTCTGTACCCAGCTGGCATCGGCACGCACATTTGGAGGAGTGATCCCCTGTGCGCCTGGCGCTGCAAAATACAGAATGCCTGGTGAATAACTTCGGTTATTGAGTTTCTCACTGCATCACAGAGTCCCAAATCAGTGTCCTAAATAAGCAAATACCCCAGGAGCTAGGAATCAAGCCCTCGAGGAGATCCATAATCATAGTATGGGTAAGTGCCATGGCTCAAACTCAGTGTCGGCTGCCTGGGGAGAAGCGGTTGGCAGCCATGGAGATGTCTGTAAGCCCTTACAAGGGGAAGATCTCGGGATTCGATGTGCTGGCGGAGAGGCAGCGATATCTGCCCGGTCGCTGCGTGTGGTGTCTGGGGAGCCGCGGGGTGGGACGGGCTCGCACTAGGACCCTGCAGCTGCTCCGGCACCGCCGCGTCTGGAGCGCCCAGCGTTACCCGTCCCGGGGCATCCCGGGAGCGAGCAGCGGCCTGGAGAAGGGACGCTAACGAGCAGCCCCCAGTCCCCTTACAGTTCTCCAGTCTGGCCAGTTCGTAAACCTGACGGGCAGCTGTTTGAACAATCGGTCTGTTAACAGCTGTGGGCCACAGCTGCATCCCCCTGGAATGGGATCCTCCTGATGATGTAAAGCAAGCAGGAGAGGGGCCGTTCGGATGGCGATGTGGGGGCAGTTCGGATGGCAATTTGGGAGTAGTTTGGGTGTCAGTTTGGGCAGCAGTTTGGGTCACAGTTGGCCGAGAAGGATGTGCAGGAAGGGTGCTGAAAGCTCTGCCAGCTCTGACCAGGGAGAGATGGTTTCCACCCAGCAGAAAACCGTGGCCTCTCTCAGCTCTGCACCTGTGGATGCTGACAAGCTGCTGGCAGAGGGATTTTTCTCAGGTTCTCACAATATTTGGTGAGAGTCCTGCCTTTCTCATGCATGTTATGAGAAACAGTAGGATGGTTTCTGGAAGCTGGACCAACACCTGGTGTTTTGCTAAGTTCTGTTTATGGTACATTGGAAAAATATTTTGCAGCGGGTGTTGCAGGACTTTAGCCAATCCCCCTAGGAGAGGGGTGATCACTGACCAATCACCCTATGGGGCTAGGGGATAGAAAACGGGGTTATCCATTAATAAAGTGGCTTCTTGGCCTTCTCTCGCTGAATTTGTGTGTTGCTGCATCTCTCCGCTCCCGGTATAAACAGCGACATGCACCCACCACGACTGGTGCAGCTTCCCAGACGGAGCCTGGTGGGAACATGCCACCACCCTGTCACCGGGCTGCACACAGTGACAGTGTCCGGGAGGAGGTGAGCAGGCTGAGGAGCATCCAGGAGTAAGAGGGTGGTCACTGGAGCCACATCCTGAGACAGGCCCAACAGTCAGACACGATACACAACACAGAGGATTCCCTGTCCCGTCTCCACCCGACTGAATATCATGACTGAAAGGAGAGGAGGCAATGGCAACAAAAAGCTGGATGCATGGCCAGGTCCAGAGAATTGACTGCAGCTAAATGAGTCCCCAAACGGACTTGTCAAGGCCTGGAACCCCTGAAAGAGCTGTCCAGGCCTGGCCCAGGCTGCCCAGGGCAGTGGTGGAGTCCCCGTGATCCCTGGAGGGGTTTCAAAGTGGTGGAGATGTGGTGCTGAGGGACATGGGTTAGTGGTGCCCTGGCAGTGCTGGGGGAATGGTTGATGAACTTAAAGGATCTCTTCCAACTGGAACGATTCTATGGCTCTATGAATCTATGAATGAATCCAGAATCAATTGTCTCACTCTTTGCTATTTGCCTTGGTGTCCCTTATTCTGTGCAGCGAGAAGCAGGCATATTAAGGGTAAGATAGTTGGATCTGCCTTTTGATAGCTATTTTACGGTGAGATAAATCCTGCCCTAAACCCCACTGGCTCCATCACCTACCTCTCTGCTGACTGTTAAGCACCTACAGTAAGCAAGGTTGAGCCTGTGCAAGTAGGTACTTTGCGAGGGTGAAAGTAGTAGCCACATAACCACAAACAACTTCATCTGGACTCACTCTGGAAACAGATAACTGAAAACATCTAAGTTCTCAAGAAAGTCATGTCAGAGAATCAAAATGTGAACAAAATATTAGTTGACACTTGGAATTATTTTGACTTTAGTACTTATATGTACATCACTTCCCCCTTGATAAAATAAAGGCATTAGTAACGATTCACGCCTCAGCTGTGTTGTAAAGAAACACTCATTAAATTTGGTGAGAAGGGAAGATTCTATGGTAAAGAAAAAAAGTCTGCTAAGAAATTAATAATTCTGTATTCAGTGCTGTACGCAGTAAATAATGCATTGAGCCACACACTGAACGATGAGACTAAATGAAATATTGAAGAGTTGCTCTTTCAGCGAGCAAGTCTATTCTGTGCACTGAATGAGGCAGAGATTCTGTCTGAAGAGAAGAAGTGATCACACATTTAATATGTATTACAGTGCACACACACAGGAAGACTAAATGAAGACTTTGCAGCTATCCTTTAATCTGATGCTTCCTAATTTTTGAGTGCTTGACTTTGTGACCTTGTAAATGGTTTTGTAAAATAACACTGTGCTGGGGGTTTTTTTTGTTTGTTTGTTTGTTTTGGTTTGGTTTTTTTCTGTTATTTCCCTGTTTTGTTTAAATTCTTCAAGTAGGCATCAGACACCTGTTTTACAGATGGTAGCAGTGACAGGTAATCCCTCACTGGGACCTGAAGGACAGCTCAAAATCTTGAGCTAGCTGGGGAGGATATAAAATCGGACCAGATAGTGACATAGGTCAGACAGAAGTGACCTTGTTCTTTGTGTTACATACAGACAACTTTTCTGTCCACCCTAGTCCAGTATCAGTGAAAAACAGAGGCTTGAAAGCCACCAGAATCATAGCACAGAATCACCCAAATCCATCAGGAGCAGAGAAGTGATGGTGCCCCTGCACTCAGCACTGGTGAGGCCACAGATGGAGCACTGGGTTCAGTTCTGGGTACCACAGGGTGAAAAAAACATTGAGGTGCTTGAGCAAGTTCAGGGAAGAGCTGTGAAGCCACTAAAGGATCTGAAGAAAATGTCTTATGAGGAGCGGCTGAGGGAGCGGGCACTGTTCAGTCTGGAGAAGAGGAGGCTGAGGGAAGACCTTCTCACTGTCTACAGCCACCTGAAGGGAGGTTGGAGTGAGGTGGGGGTTGGTCTCTTCTCCCAGGTGACTGGTGGTAGGATGAGAAGAAATGGGTTTCAGTTGCACCAGGGGAGGTTTAGGTTGGAAATGAGGAAAAAAATGTCTTTCCTGAGAGAGTGGTGAGGCCATGGAACAGGCTGCCCAGGGAGGGGGGGAGTCACCATCCCTGGAGGGCTTTAAAAAATGTCCAGATGTGGCACTTCAGGACATAGTTTAGTATTCCTGATAATATTTAGTGGAAGGCTGGACTTGATCTTGAAGGTTGTTTCCAACCTTAATGATTCTGTGATTCTATTCTTAATCACATACACACTTACTTTTTGCCATAATATGTATATATACATATTGATACAGACCTGTTTCCAACAGTACACAAAACCTGACAGGCCATAAGACTGCATTTTTTTCTCTGTGGCTTCAGGATATGCTCATTCTTAAAACAAGTGCAAGGCTAATGCTTGTTTGGAAATACAGAACTAACAGATTAGGTGGGCTCAGTACTAATCTGAATGCAATTTATATGAATAACCAGCCAGGGAACTACACATTCTCCTGCCTTCACCTTCCACAGTGATAAACTTTCTTACATGGCTCAGAGATTGCTCTTCATTTTTTAAGATAAATACAGGTTTATGAAGAAACATCAGTTTTACATGGAAACCTCTATTTTTCCTTTAACTTTTGTCATTGTTGTATTTGCACTTCAAGTTTGCATTAAGCCCCTGCGTTGCCATACCATGGAACATTACTCATCCTCCCACACATGTCCTATGCAGTCAGAGAAGCAAGAATCCTCCTTTGCCTTCTGCACTTCTCCTCTCTCTTCTGCATTTTCCCTTCTTCTCCTTTGTGTGCTTGCTCATCTCCCAGTTCCCACCCCATTCTTCTTTGTCTTCCTCCTTCCCCTTCTCCCAATCCTCTACGGTTGCCATGCATCCCACAGTGCTGAATACTTACCTGTATATTCATTGCCTCCCAGCTGCCACCTGATGCCACATGGAAACCCCTGCAATGTGGCAGCATTGGTGTCAGGACCCTTGGTTGCACCAAGAAAGAGGAGTGGTTGTTCTTCCTCTTGTGCCTTTAGAGGTGTTAGGTGTGCATAGGTCTCCTGTCCTTCCTCCCTTTACCTACTCTCCCACCTCACCTGTCTTCACCTGCCCTTTCTTGCTGAGCTGGCATTGCACAAATCAGCATCTGTCTAGACTGTAATGGGACAGATAAATGCAGTAGTTGGCTTTACTATTCAAAATGGAAGAGTCTCCACAGGGTATTATTCCACTAGAATGGTGTGAAGCCAAGCTCTGGAGTGTACCTGGAGAGACTGACCTGTGTCGACTTGGTCTGTGGTGTGACCCTCTCTGGGATCTCCCAGGGGGAAATGTGGGGATTCCCATGTTCTGCCCTGCCCCATACTAATGTAATGAGCATGTTGTCATAGAAACACAGAATCACCTTGGTTGAAAGAGTCCTTTAAGATCACCCAGTCCAACCATAAACCTAATGCTGCTAAATCCATCACTGAACTATGCCCCTCAGCACCATATCTCCACAGCTTTGAAAACCCTCCTTCTGGTCTAAACTTCCCCTGGCGCAACTCAAAGCTCTTCCTCTTGTCCCTGTCGCTTGATGCATGAGAGCAGAGCCTGACCCCCTCCCTGGCTCCAGCCTCCTGTCAGGAGCTGTCAGAGCCAGAAGGGCTCCCCTCAGCCTCCTTCTCTCAAGGCTGGACAAGCCCAGGTCCCTCAGCTGCTCCTCACCACCGTTGTGCTCCAGCCCCTTCCCCAGCTCCGTTGCCCTTCTCTGGCCAAGCTCCAGCCCCTCAATGTCCTGCTGGGAGTGAGGGGCCCAAACCTGACCCCAGGATTTGAGGGGCGGCCTCCCCAGTGCCTAGTCCTGCTCCCGCTGGCCACAGCAGTGCTGACACAAGCCAGGCTGCTGGTGGCCTTCCTGGCCACCTGGGCACACACTGCCCCATCTCCAGCTGCCTGTCCACCAGCCCCCCCAGGGCCTTTCCCGTTGGGCACTTTGCAGCCGCTCTGCCCCAGTCCGGAGCTGTGCAGGGGTTGGTGGGACCCGAGTACAGGATACAGCCTTTGGTCTTGTTAAGCCTCATCCACTGGCCTCGGCCCACCCATCCAGCCTTGCCAGGTCCCTCTCTCAACCCTCCCACCCTCCAGCAGATCAACACTCCTGGACAGTTGGGTGTCACCTGTAAACTTGCTGAGAGTGCCCTCGATCCCCTCATCCAGATCATATATCACTAAATAACCCTTGACATGACTGTGCCTCAGTTTCACATTCCACGGAATAAAATGTTATAGCTCTGCTATGATGGAGCAGTGGAATTTTTGCTGTGAGGTACCCTGCTTCTGCACACAGCAGGCCAGATCGAGATAGATGATCCACCTGAAATACGTAACCATTAATTTAAAAAAGAAAGATATCACATACTCATTATTTTTCTTATCATGTTTCTCTTCCAACACACATTCATAAATAGAAAGAACAACTAATGTGTCTTTAGTTACTGTGTTTGTCTGTTTTCCAATCATAATTCATGACCTGCTTCAACAAACAGGAGAACAAACATATTTGCTTTTGATAAATTAAAATGGTTTCATGCATTTCTTTATTACTTTTTCTTTTTTTTTTTTTCTGTAGTGTTTTCCTTACAGTGATTCTTCTGGCTTCCTCTACTCCAATGGCCACAGTCTAATCCTGGTATCTGTTACAAGTGGTGTCAAAGTCACTCCCCTGAGGTGGGTTCAAGTAGAAACAGGATTATCAGATAGAGATACGGGATCGATCACCGTGCAAGGGAAAAACACAAGTGCATGCCATGAAAGGATGGAGCACAGGCTGATGGAGGAGGGAGAGGCTGTGGGAAGCCTGTGCATGCATGGTTGTACCGTTAGCTACAGGTCTCACTGCTACAGCTCTCACTACTGCTGACTCGCTAGTAGTCTCCACAGCTGTCTGCTGGGGTCAAGACCAGGGGAATGCTGTTCTCAGCAGAGTGAGGGGGAACAGACATCCTTTCTCAGGAACCACCATGATTTTAGCAAACACCAGTGAGATTCCCACTGCTGGTCATCAATTTCAGATGTAATCAACTCCAATTTTTAAATGAAAAATAGAAAAATAAATCATAATGGCAACACACACACACTCCCATCTCTATCATATGATTACATTTCAAATGTAATTACGAATGTTTCCCGAGCGTGCCGAAGTATTTAGTCTCACAAAGCAGAGCTAATTTATTCATAACCAGATCTGCAAGGCTGCCCAGGCAGAATCCACTCCATATTCAAGGGGATTATTAAATTGGTGGGTGTGAAGGGTTTCTTTGCAAAGGTCTCTGGTGGATAGATACAGCAGGCAGCCAAATGAGAGAAAGGCAGGAACATCAGGCAAGACAGGCAGGCAAGAGGGCTTATTTGCGTGATGAAAAAATTGTCACAGAGACAGCCCCAAACTGGCAGCATTTCAGGAGCAAGAATGGCTGCAGAGCACTGTAAGACAAACATCCCTGGGAACGGGGAAGCTGCCCTGCAGGGACTGATACCTTGGCAGGGTACGTCCGTGCTCTCAGTTGGGACGTGGTCTCTAATTTGCGGGATGTCTGGCAGGTGTTCCTGCTGGAGCCCCTCCAGTACATCTGGAAGCCACCCAGGAACAGAACTAGTGGAGAGTCAGCATCTCCAGGCAAGCTGGTGCTGCTTCCTCTGTGCTGTTTGGACTGCCTGCAAAAAAAGCCCCATGAGTTGAGAGGTGATAAGGAGCTCTTTAAACTGCATCTCAGCAGTTCCTGACCCTGTGCATGTTCCCAATCTGCTCCAGTCACCAGTGATTTCAGGTGACTTGGCTGATTTTGAATTGTAGCAGGACAATGGAAACGTTTGAAGGTGCAGGGGAAGCAAATGTAGAGTGGTTGGTTGCTCCCTGCTGACTGTGCTTGCTCACCGGGTCAGGGCCAGCTGCAAGATGATGAGAAGATGCTCTTTTCTGTCTTCCAGCTCTTAGTTGCTGCTTCCCTGCTGAGCTCCCGCACACTGATGGTAGATCTGGTCACAGCAGCAGCAAGCAGTGGTAGAGGCTACGGAACCTGTCCGAGGCAAACCATAACCTCAGCAGTCCCAGACTGTTTGTCCAGGGTGTCTGCTGCCCCACCAATCTCAAACATTGAGCTGTGAAGGACAGGAAGCTTATATTTTCTTGGTTTTACATACGAATGCAAGAAAAAATCAAGTGAGGGATTTTTTTTTTTTGCCCTTTCCCTTCATTTCCCCCCTTTTTCCACTTGCAGATTCTTGAAACTTTCTCAGCATTGGAAAAGTGGTGGAGCTGAAAGAGAAAAGTAAATTTGTCAGTGTCACTTTCATGAACTGGAAACATTTGTAAAGTTACCAAGTAGAAAAGGGGCAAAAAGGGCAAAAATCACACTTCATATTCTTCATGAAAGGGAGGAAGAAAAAAAAGTAAAACCCAAAACCAACATGGCATGTGTTGACAATATATCTTGTCAAAACAAGTGGCAGAGTGGAAAAATGGATCTCAACCAAATTTCTCAAGGGAGAAACAACTTATCTAATTCCTGCTTTCTCATAAAACCATTTCTGTTTCCCAGAGCTCTTGGTCAGTTTGGAGTCACAGTCCCTCCATGTGCTACCCATGCCTCTGGAGTAGGGAGAAGGCAGCAACATCAGGATCTGCCAGTGACTGCAGAGCTGCGGTGAAACCAGGCAGATCTGCAGATCAAAAACTTTCTGTCAGCCCAGGTGGACAGAGGAGGGACTGTACTGCTACCCAGTGGAGGGCAGATGAGAATCATCTGCATGTGATGTACGAGACATTGTGAAGTGTCATTTTTTGATGAAATACTGCTAAAAGTTGGTGCTCCACGCTTGCAGCCCCAAGTGACAACAGAGATGTGTTTGACATGTATCAGGTGAAGAACCCCTCAGGTAGCAGGGCTGGGCAAAAGGCCACCAAGCAGAGGAGAAAGGAAAGAGATGTCATGCTGAGAGATTTTTTCTCTTGCAGTAAGCAGAAGGCAATAATTTTATGTTCCTTGAGGGCTTCTGCAAATGTGGGCTGCTGTAAGGACAGGCGGCGCTGGATGGCTAGCGGCACTGGGTTCGTGACAGAACTGCAGCTGCAAAAGCTGGTTGGGTTAAGACTGCTGTGAGCAGGAGCCTGGAGCCAGCCCTGCAGCACCTGATGATGGGTGCTGAAGCAGGCTGTCCCTTTACAGGTGGCCTCCTGGAAAGCTCCTGAAAATGGAGCAGAAACCATGGGCATCCCATACAGAGATAGCAAAGCACAACCAGGGTAGGAGGGCAGGGACCGGGCACCTTGGATAGCGCACATGGATGTGGAAGTAGGGGTGGAAGATGTGCAAGGGCAGCACAGTGTTATCCACTGCTGATTCATCAGACATGCTGATATTTGAGGGTTTCCTCCTTGTCTACACAAGTAAGTTCTTTTGATTTAAGCCCCCTTTACATGCTTGCTGGAGACAGGAGAGTTAAATCATCATGACCACATGGCTTCGTAATTTTTGCGGGACCCCAAAAGGCAAGGCTTGTCCACACCAAGCAGCAGAGAGGGGACAAGGTCCCCCAGGGAGCACTTCATGGTGCTGTCTGTACTCAGATGGGAGGCCACCCCTCTTCCCCTCATCTCTCCCAGCATCTCCTGGGGATGTACTTACTCAGCTCATCTGCCACAGAGGCCTGAATTAGCCACACATTTACTTTGCCAAGCAATGGAGCAAAAGTTCCTGGGGAAAACTCTGCTATCTCCAAAGTAATTAGACTAATTAGAACAGTGATTATTTGCACACTCTCCACTTTGGCTGAACACTGGAACTAAGTCTATGTCTTAATTTGCCCTCCCTGAGTAATATGGGAAAGCAGTCTGGAAAAACACAGCCCCTTTCTGGCTGGCACAGCAGCTCCCTGATAGGAACAGACATCGGCACTGAGGTGATATCACCCCTTAGTCTGGGAGTTCTGGGAACACAAGGGGCTTTCTGGTTCAAGTGGATTTGTGGGCAGTATGTGTATTAACTGGGCAGATTCAGCAACATTCAAATTGCTGCATCTTCTAGGCTCATCCAGGTGGGTTTTGATTCCTTACAATGGAGTATAAGCCTCTAGGTTATGGCCAGGAGGGCAGCACTGGGCAGAGAAGCAGCTGCAGAAAGCACTGGGATATGACAGCCCCAGGATGCTGTCACCTGGCAGCCTTACACTAAGAGAACAAGTGAAATTGTTTCTGAGTCTCTTAATTTCTGCAGGAAGTACCAGCGCTGTGGAGTCTGCTGAGTCCCCTTTCCTGTTTGCTTTCCAAGAAGGTTCAGACGAGCGCCCAAGTGCACACAAAGGTGAACTTTCAAATTACCTGCCTGAATATACATGAGGCTTTGTATGCAACAGCATCAAACAGAGGTATCTCTGCTGGAAGAGCTCGTGCAGCCATCCGGTGAGGCAGGAAGCCACCACCAGCCAGCTTATCTGACCAGCCCCAGCTCACTGTCATACCTCAGTGTGGCAAGTGGTTTGGAGACCTGCTGCTGGCTGATAAATACAAATTAGAGGATGTTATGAATTTGTGGAATAGTCTTCACTAGAGGACACCTCTGAAGGATTTTCCACCTCTTTCTGTATATTCCAAGAGTAGAAAAGGCATCTGGTTTTTTTTCTTTTTTCACGTCTATTGTTCCTACTGGCTCCATTCACTCAGCTTTATGTGCTGCGATGGCTAAAGCTTGCCCTGCACTTTGGAAAAGCTGTTTGGCTTTCTTGGCTCCAGTTTTCAGGAGTGACTTACGATTTCAGAATTGACGGCTGTTAAACAGGGAACGTGCAAAACCGCCTGTTTTGTAGAGATGTGGGTTGGCTTGTGCCAAATCTTGTCTCTGTAAGGGTCTATCTAACTGAGCGCTGAGGCATGTAAGTCTGCAGTTACATTTGAAAACTTGGTTGTTGGGGTGTTTTTAATTATTATTTATTATGTATTATACTATTTGGACATAGTCTCTGCCTGCCACACTGACTTTTACCTGGAATTACAGTAAGGTAACTGCACAGTCACGTGTCCTGCACATGGTGCTTGTGGCCTGTAAAGGAGTCACCCAGCTGTTTGCACAGTCATGCAGAAAACACCTCTTTGGTCACTGAAATATTGTCATTTGTGTTGTGCTCTCATGATGCAAAAGTACAGGTGAGCAGAGCAGCCAAATGGCAGCAGCATCCATTGTATTCTACTGCACTGTCACTGGCATTAGAAAAGCACCCAAAATATTGTAGTTCTGCTTCCTTTAATGTCATTTTAAGCTGTGCACTCTCTGAGCCAATCCCAACTGCAAAGATGTCTGGACCTTTCAGCAAAGTGAGGAATAAAATTAATGAGTTGACATGCAGCTCTCCATCTTGAAGTAATTGTGTATGACATGCAGACCCCACCTTGCACAGCGCTGACTCTCTGGAAGGAGAAGGCAATAATATTACTTTTCAATTTGATCTTGACTGCCATTAATTGATTTCAGAGCTCTGGCCCTTCACTCTGCTGGAGCTGCTAACTAACCCAATCAAGATCTGGCTGGTGGTTACAGTCGACCTGGTGGGGATAATTACATTAATACAACTGTCAGACTCTGAAGGGACGTGGCACAACTTCAGAAGTGTTTGAAAGCCTTCTGAATACCGGACATTGGAGCCCAAACCCAAGGCAAGCCCACAAGCTGTGACCACTTTTCTTGAAGTCTGGCAAAATCAATTTTAAGCTAAGCAAGTTGTTGGAGTCTGTGGAGTCTGATCTGTCCCATGGTGATGAGCAAAAGAAGGCCAGGCGCAAATAACCAGTATCTTCAGGTCTGCTCTTCCTTTTGTGTTTGGGGGCACTCAGAGGCCTGGACTTCAGGCTTCCTTCATTTCATATGTATGGTGCATCATCCACAGGGAAAAAAAATGAAGAAAATAAGAAGGTTAGGGCAGGAAATCAAAACTAAGACTGCCAACAGCTACAGCTTCAGAGCATCATGTCACTGGTACCCTGGGAATATGCAATTCTCAGCAACATGTAACACACCCAACAAAAAAATCTTAAAGACCACAAAGTGGTTGTGTCCACTCCAAAAAGAAAGAGGAGGCCAAAGGTATTTCCAGCATCTTAATCCCAGATGCAGAAAGCCAAACAAAAATAACGAAGTTCCCCATCAGTCACAATGGAAAGTATTTCCTGACCTGAATTATGATGAACAAAACCTTGAGCATGCCAGTCGGATCTATCACAGCCATCTGCGAGATTCTTCAGTGTCCTAGGTGCATGAGCACACCATGACTGTATTTCCATCCTTTGTTTTTTTCCCATTTCCAACCCTCCAGCTCTACAAGAGGCTATTTCCTATTTGTTAGAATACCAGGAGCTCTTAACCACTCCTTCATATCTCTGTCAGTGCTGCAGAAGCAAAATGCAGCATCCTCAGCTCTATTTTACAAATGGGGAAAGAAAGACACACCGGATGGACACCACCCATCCAAGAGAAGTGGAGAGCTCAAGAGGAGAACCAATGTTTCCCATCTTCTCACTGATGGCTCAGCATGAAGGACAAAATTTCACCCTTTATTAGTGAAAGGCAATTGTGTTCCCAGAAATGGGTGGGAGTTTCTGATCTCAAGAGGAAAGTTTGAGGAAAGTTCTCTTTTACAAAGCCTTTGTCATCCCCAAAATGAACATCACTACACTACACTTGTCACTTAAGTTCACGCTGGTTGTTTCCCTTGCTCATGTTTACACGTAATGTCTACATTACACACTACAGCGTGGTGCAAAACCGCTGAGCTAACACGGCTCCCAGAAGCTGCCTGGTTTCTCAGAAGGGTAGATTAGCTTCTGTAGAGCTCCCTGATGTAGCTCTGTGCTACACATCTTAAGGTATTTCTTGTTTAATTAAGGCTTTTAGCAATAAAGCTTGTGAAGGAGTAGGAATAGAAGGCAATTGGGCTCTTGAGAGATCTAGCTACTAGTTTTCTTAACTTCCATGCTATATGCATAAGAGTACTCAACAGCAGAAAAAAAAAGGGCAGGACCTCAGAAGCAAGAGAGAAATGTTTTATCTCTAAGAAAGGGCACAAATTTTTGTTAACAGAATAAAAATCATTGACCTTGCAGTGATTTCTTTGATCTTTTAGAATAGAAGTACAGTGAGTAATGAAAATGTTTTGGCGTCAGGCGTGTCTGACACAAGCGAAGCTCACCAGTGCTTTGGTGGTATTGGGGTGGGGGTGAGCGACAGCCGTGGTGCTGCAGGTGCTCTGCGACACACGTGAGCTGTGGATGTGGTTCACAAATGCAGACAGGATGGCTGGAGCATAAAAAAAGCACGTCTGAAAGACAGAAAAGACGCTGTTTCGAGACAATGAGGCTGCTGTTCTCTAAGATTTAATAACTGAATGTTAGGTTGGTAATCTGTCAGAAGGCAATCACGAAGAAACTCCACGTGGCTTATATCTAACAACATTTCCCGTAATAACCTTAAAAACTCCCAAGGTATTTCACTGGCCTGACTATGTGATGGTCCAAATACCAGGCTGCTTAGTCCCCTACTGACCTCATTTACAGGTAATTTACATAGCTCCACGTCAAGTGGCCAACATCCACCAGCCCAGCTGAGCTTCAAACACTGAGCGTGCCGATCCCCATCACCCTGCAGCCCCCTCCGGAGACCAGTGCTGCAGTTGGGTAGCACACACCCAGCCCTGACCGGTGCAGCACTGGGATTGGGTAGCACACACCCAGCCCTGACTGGTGCAGCACTGGGATTGGGTAGCACGCACCCAGCCCTGACTGGTGCAGCACTGGGATTGGGTAGCACACACCCAGCCCTGACTGGTGCAGCACTGGGATTGGGTACCACATGCCCAGCCCTGACTGGCGCAGCACTGGGATTGGGTAGCACACACCCAGCCCTGACTGGCGCAGCA